>OVBE01017998.1:0-10179 GCA_900406425.1 Iberis pinnata
AATTATATTAGAAACAACTCAAATCTAATAAAACCAAAACAACGAAAAGAAAAAAAATATTTCGAAAAAAACAGACGAATAACAAAAAACCTAATTATAGACTTCTATGAGCATAGGTGAATGAGTTTGAGGTCGCAGGAGGGGTCTATTTATAGGATGAATTTAGAGAATATTCTAGAAAAATANACTCTGGGCATGACACGTAGGCAAACTTGCTTGTCATTTAATTATATAGATAATAATATAAATTTATAGTTTTAATTATATTTTTAAAATATATATTTTAAAAAAGTTAATACATTAGTGACTTAAAGGAAAGTAATAAATCCTACAATCTAAATAAAATTTCAAATCTACTAAAATCTTTTTCCACACTCCACAATTGCTAAAGCACCGTTTCGTCGAAACTCTAAAAATCTCCTCTTTTCCTTTTTTTTCCTGTATCATTTTCATAGTCTTCTTACATTCCCCCATTTCTTTTCTCTCATAAAGTCAATTCTTTTTATTTTGATTCTTCTTTTTAAATCTTTATACAATAATTCATTATTTTGAATTAAGGGTGTATAACTTATATAATAAAGTTAAGAATAAAGGTCTAAAATTTCTTTCATTACGAGCAATTGGGTCTCCTTCTTTTAGAAAAAATGTTGTATGATCGACTCAAATGATTGTTCTAAATTTTATTCATGTGTCCTCCTCCTTCCATGTCTCATATACAATCTCTTCCTAAACTGCTTTTTGTGTTACAATCTCATCTATTAACAATGTTTCACGCCAATTAGTTTCATTCACAAATAAAATTTTATCATTCAAAGTACATTTTTTTGAGTCCAGATTTGCTTGAAGAAATTTGAATGAATGTTCTTAACAATCAGCTAAAATTTTCTAAAATCTATAAATAATAAATCATAACGGTTTAAGTTCTTTTAACACTGTTGAACTTCAGTTTTCTTTTCCACTATTAACAAAGCCAATAAGTCTTATTTATTAATCCATCAATGAATACCTTAACGAGTTTTGAAAGTGTACACACAACACAGACAAACACAAATTATTCTAAACTTCACCTTATTAAGACAAATCACAATTACAGTATTCTTTTTATTTTACACTAAATTTGATTTTCCTAAGCTTTTTCTATCTGATGATCTGCTTGTGCAATCACTCAGCCACGCTGATGATCTGCTTCTACAATCACTCAGATCCTATCCTTTCACCTCTGACGATCTGCTTCTCCAGTCACCCAGCCACGCTGATGATCTGCTTCTCCAAATCGCTCAGATCCAATCCATTGTCTGTTCGGACGATCTGCTCTCTGTTTCTGCAAACACTCAGACTCAATCCTTTTTTTATTCTGACGATCTGCTCTTTGTTTGTGCAATCGCTCATACACAACAACACGTTCTCACAAACTAGGTATAAACTATGACGGCCAAGAGAATTAATCTAATTCATTCTCCTTGGTCTCATATATATACTAGTCTCCCAAAAACCTTTGCCACGAAATCCCTTGATTCTTTTCCCTTTTTCCATTTTCCTTTCTTGTTAATCTTTCCTTTTCTCCATTATTCATTTTGCTCCAAGCTTGCTGTCTTTTTTGTTTTACAACAACTTTCCTTTTTTCTTGTACAACAACTTTCCTTTTTCCTTGCTGTATGATTTCTTATTTCCCGCAGCTTTCATTTTCTTTTCTAATGTCTCCTTTTCCATTTGCAGCATTAATTCTTTTTCTATTTCTTTTTCTAATTCTTTGCATCTTCAATCTCCCCCTTTTTGACTGAGTTTGTCACTCCATCATTTCCATGATCAATCTTTGATCTTCTTTTTCTTTTGCATCTTCAATCTCCCCCTTTATGACTGAGTTTGTCAATCAAGCACTTTCACGATCACTTGATATTCAACACAATAAACAAAAAATCAGACCAACACAACCTATAATATGCAACAGCACACACGTAGACATTTAACATAACACGTTCAGTTAAAGTTTAAAACAAGCAGTAAGTCACTCCCCCNCCCCATAAAATGAGACTACTCCCCCTGAAACAAAGAGTTTGTGCGTTGAGTCTGATATGTTAGTTCTGATCTGGTCTGGTCTTGTCCTACTTTCCCTGCTTGACTGGAAATACTTAGTCAAAAACACAAGATGCAATGAATTCATGTCTCGTGGTACAACACAATAAAGCGCAGGATGAACTGTCTGTGGGAAAGCGATCTCCAATCATCAGTGAGACACAATGTCGATTCAACAGATACAGACTCCAGACTAGAGACGCCAAACATATCTTGGAAACGTGATTGAACATGTACATACGTAGAGCTTGTGTTGGACTTATGTAATAATTGTGTCCTGATATGCAACCCAATGGAGTAACAACGGATCAAGACATATGAAGATCGATTCCAGATGCATAAATTCATATAAATCACCCCTTGGGTTGAAATGCTGCAGAGAAACAGTCGCAGCCTTACACTCTTCCTGCCTGTTCAAACCTCATGACACGTGGTAGAGGCTAAAATAAAATGGGACTTGACAAATGGAGAAACAACCTAGTTCGCATGATTGTACACTTTAACACATCAGAAACACACCAACCCATCTTGAGAGTCATTTTAACTACAGACTCATAACCTGAAACACATTAACACACACAACCACAATCGAGTATACAGACACTATTGATGGGGAGCATGCAGGAAAAACTAATCATCAAGAGCACTTAACATCTTATTAGCCTTTTTTGTGTGGAAAATATTAGCACATAGAAACCTATGACCTGATTGAGCGATAGCTCATAGATCTTGATCTTCTAAACACACATGTGCACAGGTGTAGCTGACTAGTCTTTCGCACTAGCATACCTTTATCTTTAACAAACACAGTTTTCAACCATGATGTGTATAGACAAGGAGTTGTATATATGTCTGTCTGAACCATCACTTGACTTCTCAAGTTCAGAAAACAACCTTTTTCCTTTTTTTCTTAATATCAAACAATTTTTTTTTATGCTTCCCATTTTTTTTTATCAGCTCTTTGACCTCCTTGTCTATAAACCATACTAGTACTGGTTGTCTCAGACGGCATGACAGGCAGCTCTTTTTCAGCCACTAAGATATGTTGAGATAATCTTCATGATTTATTGTATGCCATGTTTGATCACTTATCTCAACCATAATCTCAGCTCATCAGAGTTCACAAACTCCTATGGCCTTGCGAAGATTGATAAACTGATTGAAATCCAGTGGTTTTGTAAACATATCTGCAAGTTGAAAATTAGTTCCCACATGCCCAATCACAATTAGTTTATCCTCAATTAACTCACGAATGAAATGGTTTCTAATGTCAATATGTTTGGTTAGTGAGTGTTGCACTGGATTTTTGGCTATGTTGATGGCATTCTGATTGTCACAGTGAATCAGCATCGAGTCTGTATGAATTTCATAATCACTGGCCATTTGATTCATCCACAATAGTTGAGTGCATCAACTTCCTAAAAAGAAACATCCCCTGCTTGTACTTCGTTTGTCATCTGGACTCCCAGTCCAATCAGCATCACAATATCCAACGAGATTGATGTTGGTGTCCTTGGTATAATAAATACCCAGATCAACTGATCCCTTGATATACTTGATGATTCGCTTGATAGCATGTAGATGTGACACCTTCGGTTTTTCCTGATATCGTGCACAGACACCCAAACTCATGCATATATCTGGTATGCTCACTGTGAGATATAACAAACTTCCAATCATCCCTCTGTAAAGCTTATGGTCTATATATTCTCCTTCATCATCTCGAGACAATTTGCAAGTAGTACTCATAGGTGTTCTGGCTGTCTTACAGGAGTCAAGCCCTAATCGTGTGGCCAACTGCTTTGCATACGTGCTTTGAATCAGATAGATGCCATCCTCCGTTTCTGTAACCTGCAAACCAAGGAAATGAGTTAATTCACCATCCACACTTATTTCAAATTCTTGATTCATGTATTGAACAAATCTATCAATGAATGCTTTGTTTATTGCTTCGAATATAATGTCATCGACACATATTTGAACAACCATTAGATTACACTTGTTTAAGTATATGAGCAAGGTTTTGTCAAAACTCCCTCTGGTGTATCCTTGTTCGAGCAGATAGATGGTCAGACACTCAAACCAAGCTCTGGGTGCCTGTTTTACACCATACAAGGATTTTATCAGCTTAAACACATGAGTTGGATATTCCTGATGCTCGAATCCTTTTGGTTGCTCAACATACACCTCTTCTTGAATTATTCCATTTTGTACCACCACATTCACACCTTCAGGCCGAGGTGTTAGATTCCAGACTTTGTAACGCTCAAACTGTTCTAACTCTTCTTGCATTGGCACTATCCAGTATTCATCACTCAATACTTCCTGATGATTTTTGGGCTCAATCATCGAAACAAAACAAACGTCCTGGACCATCTCCTTGAAATTACCATGTTTTTTCTTTGTGATTCTGCCTCCATGTAGATCACATATCACATCCTTCCCTGAGTTGTTCTTGTGAATATCACGCTGAGCTCTTCTCTTTGTGTCTGATTTTGATGAATCATCATCAGCACTATTATCACTCAGAGCTTCAGGTACTTTATCTTCATATACTTGAGTTGGATTCTGCATTAGTCTTTCTGGTTGATATCTAGCATCATTAACCAAAACATCCTCTGTCTCTATGACTGTCTTGGTCCAAAGTCTACACATAAAGTTCTCTTTTGGTTTTGACGTAAGAATCCTTTGAATAAGTTCATGGTTTGTCATTGTTGCAATCGTAAACTTTTCTTGAGATTTCCACATGTAACAGTTGTTTCCAGTCCTGATACCCCTCAGTTTCACGTCATCAGATGTGTATGTTGCCTGACAGTCTGTCTTGGTAAAGGTAACAGCTAGCCCTTCATCACACAGTTGGCTTACACTGATCAAATTTGCAGTCATCCCTTCAACCAAGTACACAATCTGGAGATTTGGTGTACCAGATCCACCTGTTTTACCCTTGCCTTTGATTTCACCTTCAACTCCTCTTCCAAAAGTTACTTTGCCTGTGTTGACCTCTTCATACTTCAGCAACTCATCCTTGCTTCCTGTCATGTGTCTTGAACACCCACTGTCAAAATCCCACTCAATCACATATGAGGTCTTCATGGAAAATTTTGTTTGAGCACCATCTTCAGTTTCCATGAACACTTCTATTTGTGCAGAGAAACAATTCAACACTCCTGTTTGAGTATCATCTTCCGTTTTCGCTGATGGTTCTGTTTGAACAGAGAAATACTGCAACAACTCTTTTCTGACCCAAGCCTTGTTGTTGTGTCCCTTGTTAGGATAATAGTCTCTATGACGTATGATCTGATATAGTCTAGCTTTCCAGTGATAACATTGTGCTTTGTAGTGTCCTGGTTTTCTACAATAGAAGCACAAATGATCTTTGACTTGTCGTGTCTGATAGTACTCTTGATTCCTTGATTACCAGTTCTGGTTGTTGGGCTGTCTATTCACGATCACTTTACTTGCCTGATGTGCTTGTGTAAGTTCTGCAGCATGACTGACTGATGACTTGAAAAATTACGTAGACCCTTGAGTGTGTCCTTGATACCCCAAACCATAGCTTACATCGCTGTTTATGCTCATAGCAAGCACTTTATCAAGATCTTTGGTACCTTTGGTCAACATTTTGATGTTTCTTAATTGCTCACTCATTCGAGATTCCAATAATATATTCTTTTTTTCTTCTTCATCTATGGCAGCTTCCAGTAGCTTCATTTTCTCCTGTAGCTTATGGTTGTCACAAATCAACTCAAGATTCTGATTTCTGACATCAATCAGCGTTTCACACAGAAAGCTACTATCTTCAAGTAATGACAGCTTTTTTCTTTCTCTTCATTTTCAGATTCACTGTCTGAGCTTTCCTTAATTACTCCACCATATGCAACCAGATTCAATGTTTCCTCATCTTGATCGGACTATGATGTGTCTTCACCTTCCCAGCTCATCATGGACTTTTCTTTCTTGTTAGTGAGATTTGCACACTCAACTTTTGTGTGTTCAAAACCCTTACACTCGTGACACTTGAGTAATTCTTTCTTCTTGGTATTAGGACAGTCAGCTTTGTAATGTCTGAACCCTTGACACTCATGACACCGGACTTCTGATCCTCTAGATGCTCGATAATTTCTTAATCTGAATTTTAATTTTTCACCAGGCTTATCATCACGCCTAGGTGTTCCAGCATATTTCTTGACATACTTTCTCAGCATCAGTTCAATTTCTTCCTCAAGATTCTCAGTTGGTTTTGCTTTCTCTTTTGCTGTCAGTGCAATATCTTTTCCTTTAATCATCTTTTTAGAGAGATCAAGTTCATGTGCCTGCATCATGACTACAACATGATTGAATTTTATATCGTCAGAATCCTTGGCTACTTGTATGGCTGATTTCATCGATTGAAACTTATCAGGCAGACTTCGAAGGAACTTTTTGACCAGCTTATTTTCTTTGTAGTGTTTTCCTAACACTTCAGTTGCGTTGGAAAACGAGGAAATCTTACCGTTGAACTCTTCAACTGTTTCATCTTCTCCCATTCTCATATTTTTAAAGTCTGATGCGAGCATACCAATCCTTGTTCTACAGACATCACTTGTTCCTTCGTAAGTTGCTTGTAATGTATCTCAGGCATCTTTTGCAGTAGTGCACCCTTGGACTTTCTTGAACTGATCTTTGGTTAAGGAAATCCAGATTGCTGTTAGGGCTCTTGAATTGTACTTAGACATAGTTTTCTCAGCTATCGTCCACTCTGCTTTTGGTTTTGCAATCAGTTCACCATTGTCATCCTTTATCTAGGGAGCTGTCCAACCATCCTCAACTATCGTCCAGGCATCTTCATCAATTCCCTTGATGTGCTCACGAATCTAAACTTTCCACCATCCAAAATTGTCAGGATCCAGAACTTAGACTACGTGTAGTGGTGTGCTGTGTGTTGTCCATCCTCAGGATCTTACATGTTTAGACAGAAACCTTGGTTTCTTGACAGGTACCCGCTCTGATACCAAATGAAAGTGTACACACAACATGGACAAACACAAATTCTTCTAAACTTCACTTTATTAAGACAAATCACAGTTACAATATTCTTTTTATTTTACATTGAATTTGATTTTCCTAAACTTTTTTCTGTCTGATGATCTACTTGTGCAATCACTCAGCCACGCTAATGATTTGCTTCTGCAATCACTCAGATCCTATCCTTTCACCTCTGACGATCTGCTTCTCCAGTCACCCAGCCACGCTGATGATCTGCTTCTCCAAATCGCTCAGATCCAATCCCTTGTCTGTTCGGACGATCTGCTCTATGTTTCTGCAAACACTCAAACTCAATCCTTTGTCTATTCTGACGATATGCTCTCTGTTTGTGCAATCGCTCAAACACAACAACACGTTCTCACAAGCTAGGTATAAGCTATGACGGCCAAGAGAACTAATCTAATTCATTCTCTTTGGTCTCATATATATACTAGTCTCCCAAAAACCTTTGCCACAAAATCCCTTGATTCTTTTCTTTTTTTCCATTTTCCTTTCTTGTTCATCTTTCCTTTTCTCCATTCTTCCTTCTGCTCCAAGCTTGCTATCTTTTTTTGTTTTACAACAACTTTCTTTTTTCCTTGCTGTCTGATTTCTTATTTCCAGCAGCTTTCCTTTTCTTTTCTAATGTCTCCTTTTCCATTTGCAGCATCAATTCTCTTTCCATTTCTTTTTCTAATTCTTTGCATCTTCAAGTTTACCCATAAATCTGGATGTTCTCTTGTGAATTTTGTAACTATGAGCTTACTCAGAAATGAAATTTTAAGAATTTGAGGCAACACAATATAGCGGAAAAAAGAAAAAACAAAGAGAAATGAATTAAGTCTCGTAGAAAACGGAAGAAGAAATGATTCAAATTAAATGAAAATCACGCCATAAAAGATGGTGAAGGTGACAAGGATTCAGTGGAGTAACCAACTCTGTAAGTTAAAACTCAGTTGGTCCTAATATCTTGTTGAACTCCTAATTTTAGCTAGATAATCAGATGGTGAAGTTACAGACAAATACTCTACAATGAATCAATGATGGTTGGCTTTTTTAACGAGAGGTATGTCGAAAGAAACCAAATGATTTAAGTCTTCACCATTTCAATAAATCAATAAGGACTTACCTATTTTGAGACTATACTTCACGAGCTTCAACTTTGGATAACTCACTAGCTAAAGTAGAGCTTGTTGATTCTCGTTTTCTATATCTCTCTGTTTTTCTCTCATATTTTCTTTATAACTCGCCAAGATCTGAAGAAAAGTGAGGAAGCGGTGGAGCGTACGGAGGCCCCCACCGTCGGCTTCTGATCACAAGGACGTGGCACTGTGATCCGCGTATGCCTGTGAGCCTAGCGCCGGAGTGTCCTCTGTGCACTCATCGCTCAGCCGGTATCTTCAAGCATCAGTCATGCTATTCTTCAGAATCACCGCGAGATGGCCGGCGAACAGAAGATGTTGAACGGTGGCGCTTCTCAGGCTGGAGAAACTCACGGCGTTCAACAAGAGGGGCGGCGTAGATCGGGAGGTGGAACCTCAAGGTGTAAAAAAGACTAGATCTGGCGGTCATGGACATCCTATTTAGCTTCCGACGGCGTGGGGACGTCGCCCGTTGCAGATGAGACTCATCCAGTACTGAAGACACCGGCCGTTTCCCCTTCTCACCGAAAAAATAATCCATTTTCTCATGACCGCCGCGGCACAACAGATCTGCTTCTTCTTCTCTCCAAATCGCTATCTCTTGTGGGCAACGTCGACGGTCCTGTGTTGGCTAAGCTTCGGAGCTGCCATTGGGCCACCGGAGGTCCTTTCCGGTGGCATCCGCATATTCTTCAATGGCGGCGGCGGCTGAGTTTTTCTAGCTCAGAAGCTAGGGTTTCCTAGATTTTTTACTCATGGGTTCGGGTCTGGTTGGGCCTTAGTTAGTCCAATCCGATTCTGAATGTTTTTAGTTTGGGTTTTGTTTTAAAATTTTGAGTTTTGGCTAATGCTGTATTCGATGTTAAATCTGGTGTAATAATATTTTATATATTAATTGAAAGCTCTTTACTAAAAAAAAAAAAAAGTAGAGCTTGTTCTTTTTGAATTTTATCTACGTTATTGATAATCATTACATCATCTGCAGAACCTGCAATTATGTAGGTTCTTTGCTTAGAATATCGGCATCCTCATGAGTTTCTTTCTTGATGCTCACAACATTTACGAAATCCGCTGAAGCAGATTTCCTGTTTGCAATTATCTTATCGTTGACAGATATTACTAATTTATGTTTATAATGGTTCTTTTGGTTACGAGATTAGTGAAACAAGGAACAGGAAAAACAACCTTGGCAATTGGTGATGTTGAAATGATTCAAGAAGCCGATATAGGTGTATGCAACAGTCAACAGTGGCGTGGAAGGCATGCCGGGGAATAATAAAAAGAGAGTAAAATTTAATGGTGTTAAAGAAAAAACTTAACTGTTGACTAGTTTAGAGTCTAATTGAGTTTAATCGACCATAATTTTGGATTAAAATGACATATATTTGAAAATTTTGAGATTAAAACGGTTTGATACAAAGTTGAAGTTTTTTATGGTTTAAAATTGGAAGTTAAGGTTTTTTAACATTTTTCCCTCTAGTAATGTATTAAATCATAAGAGTGTTTTCATTGTAAATTTAGTTACTTACCAAAAAAAACTACCTTAATCATAAATTAATTTTAATTAAGTATCATATTACCAATATTGATTGAAATAATACACTTTTTTCAAAATACTCAATTAATTATATATAGGACTAGTACATGTAAGCTACATATATAGGCCCCGATTAGAAATGCATATAGCAAACAGAAGTTGTATGCAGCATAAAATGTATGTTGCAGAAGTTGTATGCTCTTATGTAATAGACATAATTTACTAATTGGTAGAGCAGAATATGATTATATAAAAAATTGCATCTAACTATTTAAAAAATATTTATTTAAAAGTATTATATATAATAAATATATTAAATAATATGATATATTTTATATCATAAGTTAATTTTAAATTTAAATTTAAATCTTATAATTTTTAAAATAGAAAATAAATTAATAGTAAGTAGTAATATTAAAATTA
>OVBE01018000.1:0-10177 GCA_900406425.1 Iberis pinnata
TATATATATATATATATATATAGTTGGGTTATATGCTTTAGTGGATGTCAATTTAAACGGGCTATACTTATTTACATGCCCAACATTTGTTTCTGTATAATCTTTTATTTAAAATCTTAAGTTTTTTACAATAATTCAATGGAGGTTAATGGTTACAAAATTTTAATGGATTTTAAAATTAATATCAAATTATTTGTTTTTTCGGTATATTATATTAGATAAAACAACACGAAATATGCGTTCATATATTTTGGCTAAGTAAATCCTAAAATTCGGGAGTCGTTGCCTGACATATTGAAAGTCAAAATAAGTTAATAAACAA
Source organism: Iberis pinnata (assembly GCA_900406425.1). NCBI lineage: Eukaryota > Viridiplantae > Streptophyta > Magnoliopsida > Brassicales > Brassicaceae > Iberis > Iberis pinnata. Next base: position 323 of record OVBE01018000.1, read on the forward strand.
ACTTTCGTTGTCCGATATACCTAGAATCATTGTCCGATATTTGTTTTGTTCTTTGGAACTTGATCACTGCGATCTTTTGTTTGAAAATATCGATTATTCGGGAGCAAAAATACTTAGTATACACCACATTCTCTTCTCTGAATTTGCTTTTCCGTAGAAGCTTATTTTCTTGACGAAAAATATTTTAACATTGGAAAAAATAATACTAACATCATAAAATCTTCTTCTACCAAAAATCTACTTACATCGCAATTTTGGGAATTATTTTCGATCAATATGTAATTTAGTTATGTTGAACAAAATATCTTAATAATTATTAGTTAATTATAATTTTTTTTTAAAACCTAAATCTTATTTCTACGCGCTAATATTAATATTGTTGTAGTATGTTTTGAAATTTAAAAGCAACCTCATTTCACATAAACACATTATATAAAACTCTAAATCATGTTTTAAAATATAAAATATAAAATCACTTTGAGTGATAATTAATTAACAAATAACTCAAGGTACACAAAAATATATAGTCCAAAAATATAATTTTGAACTATTGCAACAATATAATTTTTCCAAAAGTAAAATCAACTTTTTCAGAACAAATACGCGCGGAAGAACCCCTAATATACGATATAAAAGTACATCATCCTAGCTTTCTAGACTATCCAATGAGAGATGCCATGTCACACTCATCTTCTCATCTCTTACTCAAATAATTTGCCCNCCCCCCCCCCCCCTCCCCCCTTCAACATCCAGATAATCAATTCTTTTTCATGCCGGATAGTTAAATTCTCGATTATAAAAATCACAATATGCAACCAAATCTCTTGAACATGCTTTTAACTAAAACAGGTTTCAAAGAGTTTTGGGGAAAATTGTCCAAGAAAAGTTTTAAGACGTACCTAGCGGCGGAAAGAACATCAAACCACCTCTCCTTCAGTTCATACTTGCCTTTCTAGAATCGATACCGATGAACCACTACAGAAATCGTGTACGTTTGCCCTTCTATCATCACATTCTCTCCACATCGAAAGGCAACGAATGCCAAGACATGTAGGGGGAGGTGTAATTTCAATGACTTTGTAAGGGTCATTGCTTCGATCTCTTCCTCTCTCTCTTTCTTTCTTCAACTTATCTGCTGTCTCTCAACCTGCAAAAATTCATTTACAAAACCCTAATTCCTTTTACCATTTTTTGGGGATCACAGAACAAAAGGTTCATAAGAAAAGGATAAGACCATAGAATTATATATGTAAGCTCTTCCTTTTTGTTTTCTTAGTCTTCCTTGAGTTTATAGATTCATGAAGTGAATTTTACATGACACTCAGGAAATAACAAGAAAGCAACAGCGTCTGAAACTTAATTGGTTTACTACTTAGGTTAAGCTAATGAAAATCTTTACAGGTCTGAAACTGTAACAATCTCGCTATGGGATGATGCCGCCGCAACATTCCGCACACATCTCGCCTCCGAAGTTTCTTTCAACTCTGTCATGCCTGTTAATACAATCAATCCAAAGGTGTTTGGGGTAAATTATTTCTTAAATTAACCTCTGCGACTAGATTCTTCTTTGACATAACGATGCAAGCCATTAAGGATTTTATAGACAAGTCATAATTTAACTTGCACTTTTTAAGTACAGTTCTTGCTTTTCAGTATAAGCGATTTTGATACCTAACTAAATTTCATTTCACTTAGCACATACAGCTTGGGAAACTATTGGAAATCTCCTAGAAGAATTTCCCACAAAGGTCAATCTCCAGCTCTGTAGCGAGGACCAGAACCCCAACCAAATTGCGGATCAACGCCGTTGAATGAGAAATAGCTATCTCTCTCTTAGCGCAATACACAAGAACAGCTAGGGAAGGGGAAACCACATGTGAGCCTCCCTGAAGTAATCCCATGGTTTTTCATGCAGGGCCGAGACCCTAAATCAAAGGTTAGGGTTGTTAAACTCACACAACTGGGCAAGTGCGGATAGTCTCTCTTTCGTCATTATGGACAAAACCACCCCTGTAATCACATCGACATCATCGAAAGGAGATCTCGAAATCCCAACCTCGTCCGCTCGTGCTTTCAAAACTTCAATGGAAGGACCAAAGGGTCATGCTTAGAATCTCCTTCCCTTTAGATGACCTCACTAGTCTCCCGTTAACCCACGTTGAGGAATTTCGCCCTCACCGCCAATTGTACCGAATCAACGGAACTTGCGATGCTTGGGTTGGCTAGTCACCAATTGGAACAAGTACTTCCACAACAGATCTATTCGGTGAACCCTAAGGAGTGTCATGGTTAGAGCTTGGCTTCTTCTATAAAGAACAAGATGCTGAGCTTGACAAAGAACTAGATGCCAAGCTCGTCGAAAGAATAGACGCCAAGCTTAAAAAAGATCATATTTTGAGCTCGAGGAACTTCCATGAGAACTGGAAGATGAACTGGACAAACTATCGGAGGCGAGATCGATTAAATTAGATGTCTTGGAATAACATTCAGTTTCTCGTGATAACGATGCCAACCCGGGAGCATTCCTTAAAGGATTGACGATATAGCATGACATATTGAAGGCAAAATAATTAAGAGGCAATATAAAAATTGTACTTCGATGACATCCTCATCTACAGTAAAGGTTTGGAAGAATATCTACATCACATCAAATCGGTTCTCGATGTTCTTCGCTCTCAATTCCTCTTTGCTAATTTGTCTAAGTGTTCTTTCTGCACTAAAGAGATTTTCTTTCTAGGTTTTGTAGTGAGTGCAGATGGCGTAAAAGTTGATGAAGAAAAGATTAAAGCAATCAAAGAATGGCCAAGTCCTAAAAACGTATGAGAAGTCCAAAGTTTCCAAGGATTTGCATGCATTTACAGGCGGTTTGTAAGGGACTTTAGTACCATTTCTTCTCTCTTAACGAAGATTATTAAGAAGAACGTTGGATTTCAATGGGGAGAAGCACAAGAACAGGCTCGATAGGCAATCTTGAAACATGAGATATGTGAAGAGTATGTTAGCTTTTTGTCTTTGGATAACACATCCTCATGATGCTGCAACACATTATTAATCTCACTTGGAAATGCATGTGAGAATGTTATAGAAACTCATGAGAGTCTCTTCAACTAGAAAATGAATTCGAGATTTATTAAAAGGATAAGTTTTCTCGATTTCACTCGATTGAATCATGAAGTTGGAACTCTGGGATTTAGTCTCCTCTTGAGTTGTATTGATACACCACTGGTCTTTATAATATCTAAAATCTTTGAGACTAACTCCAGGTCGCTATATAACTGCGAGTAGTCGAACTTCGAAAATTTATTGTGGAGAACTTCGGACAGGTCTTGGGATGCAATATGGCTTGAAAGCTTTTGTTTTGAGTGTAGAATATGATATAATTTTCCTTTTTACTCCAGTAGTTGATATTCGTGCTCTTACGACTCTTACAAGCTGTATATGTCAATTTTTCAATTTCTGGACTTTGCGAGTAGTTGTTGATTTGAATGTGAGGTTCCATTCTGATCTTATCTGAGATTGTCTTATGTTGATTCAAGGGTGGAAGGATTCCTTTTTGAGTTAAGAGTGTTTTCAAAATGGCCCTTGAGATATAGGAGTTAAACTCAAATCCCAACAACATATAATCTGCACCAACACAAAAGAAGTCAATACTCTCTATCCCATTAGAGTTGAGAAACTTATCTCTTTGTGGTAGAGGTGCATTAGGCGGGTCTTCTTTAATCAGCAGTTGTGTAAACACTCTTCTCCATAGTTGTGGATGGTGCAATCCTCTCCATGGTTTCATCTCATGGTTGTTGTTCTCCTTGACTAGCTTGGGATCATGAATGTTATCTCTTTGGGTTGATTGTAGATCATCTAGTAGCAATGTCATGTTGCTATCCTTGAATTCCCAAGATGAGAATCTTCAAGAAGAAGATCGATATGATCTATCCTTCTTTTGATTACCTTAGTTTCTTGATGATTTGGAATATGTCCATGGATCACCATAGGATTTGTTGAAGCTTCTCTTTCAGTTGTGTTCATCCCCCTATGACCTGAAACTCTCTCAAGACCTTTGAGACTAGACAAGTGTGTTAAAAAAATCATGGAGCTATTAAAATCAAATTGTGGATATCTTTTAAGTCCGAAGAAATAAGGAAACTCCCTTGTTCTTCGATAAATAACTCATATTGCACAAGCTCTTGATTCCTACACACTTCTTCATAAAGAGATCGTTGAATATCCTTTTCATCTTCTTCCTCTATGTTAACCTCTAGGACAGCATGTACTACGGCAAACTCTTCTTTGTCATGAGGATTCAAGTTTGCTTGGGACTTTGATAAGCCTTCTTGGATCGTAATGGTTTCTTGAGGACCTAAAACATGCTCAATGTCCTTGGCAGTAGGGAAAAGATTTGAACTAGTGTTAGAAAATTCATAAACAGAGAGATTAGAGTTCGGAGGGACCAAGGTTTCAAAATAGTTTTTTGTAGGTTGTGATTGCTATTTTTGCAAACAGTTTTGGCTCTCATCCTTCTCTTCTTTCAGATCAGCCACACAACACTCATTAGGCTCCAATGTTGCACGGTCTTGGTTGTACACCACTTCTCCATCAGGTTGCGCAACAACATGTTCCACGTTTTCTTATTTAATCTTTTGATCTCTACCTACAAGAGAAACCTTAGGCAAAGACAAGTGCATTATACTAGATTTAAAATATTCAAGAATTTCATGCAACTCCTTTCTAATATTTTCTTGTAGCAAACATTATGATTGCTTTATTTTCTTACTTTGTCTAGGTTCAGTAAATTTTCTTTCCTAACAATGTTCATAAGCGCTTAATTTCTTGGAAACTGAGAAATTAGAAGACTTACCTCGATGATATGTATCTTGATGTTTGTGTGCATATCGAATGATTTGCTTTAGCTTATAAAATCGGCAAGTACAAAGACGAAGTCTTATATGACGTCTTACCAATGCGATCAAGTCATATTATCTTAGGCAGACCATGACAATCAGACTGCAAAGTGATCCATGAAGGTTTCAAAAACAAGCATACATTCGAGCAATATGGGCGCAAGATCACTCTTCTACCACTCACGCCTAGTGAGATTTACCAAGATCAGATCCAAATGAAGCTCAAAGAGAAAGAAAAAATTGCCAACAGTCTCTACATAAACCACAATGAATTTTCTAAACTATTTGATCTTGAAATGACTTCTTTCATGTTTGTATACAAGGAATCCCTTGTTAGTACTAATGTTTCACATGAACTTCCTAGTGGTATGTCTGAGCTTTTGCAGGAATATAGTGACATTTTTCCCGAGGAGATTCCACACGTCTTGCCACCAATCCGAGGCATAGAGTATCATATCGATTTTGTGCCAGGATCGGCATTACCAAACCGAAGAGCCTATGGCACAAACCTCGCGGAAACAAAGGAGCTGCAGAATCAAGTATAAGATTTGCTTATTAAGGGACATATAAGAGAAAGTATAAGTCTATATGTTTTTCTGGTTCTACTAGTTCTAAAGAAATATGGGTCGTGGAGGATGTGTGTCGACTGCTAAGCCATCAAAACATAACCGTGAAATACTGGCACCCTATTCCAAGATTAGACGACATGTTGGATGAGTTATGTGGTTCAACGATTTTCTCCAAGATAGATTTTTAAGAGTGGGTATCATCAGATCAAAATGAAGGAAGGAGATGCGTGTTCCGCGTTCAAGACTAAGTAAGGCTTATATAAGTGGCTGGTTATGACATTTGGTCTCACCAACGCGCCGAGCACCTTCATGAGACTGATGAATCACGCATTGAGACCCTTCATTAGCGTGTTTGTAGTAGTCTACTTTGATGACATCCTCATCTACAATAAAGGTTTGGAAGAACATCTACATCACATCAGATCGGTTCTCGATGTTCTTCGCTCTCAATGCCTCTTTGCTAATTTGTCTAACTGTTTTTTATGCATTAAAGAGATTGTCTTTTTAGGTTTTGTAGTGAGTGCAGATGGCGTAAAAGTTGATGAAGAAAAGATCAAAGCAACCTAGGAATGGCCAAGTCCTAAAAACGTAGGAGAAGTCCAAAGTTTCCATGGGCTTACAGGCATTTATAGGGGGTTTGTAAGGGACTTTAGTACCATCGCTTCTCCCTTAACCAAGATTATTAAGAAGAACGTTGGGTTTCAATGGGGAGAAACACAAGAACAGGCTTTTACAGCCCTTAAAGAGAAGCTTATCAGTTCTCCTTAGCTTGTACTTTCTGATTTTCTTAAGACTTTTGAGATTGAGTGTGACGCTTTTGGTGTAGGTATTGGTGCGGTTCTTATGCAGGATAAGAAGCCAATCACATATTTTAGTGAGAAGTTAGGAGGATCCACCCTGAACTATCCAACTTATTACAAAGATTTGTACGCTTTGGTAAGGGCGCTTCAGACGTGGCAGCACTACTTGTAGCCAAAGGAGTTCGTGATTCACACAAATCATGAATCTCTGAAGCACCTCAAGGGACAGTAGAAGCTTAAAAAAAGACATGGGCCCTGGATGGAATTCTCGAAACATTCCCATATGATGTGAAGTATAAGAAATGTAAGGATAATGTAGTCGCATATGCATTATCCCGAATGTACTCTCTCATTTCTACTTTAACGTCTAGACTCCTCGGTTTTGAGCATGTGAAAGAATTATATGAAACTGATTTTGATTTTTCTGATATTTATGCAAGATGTTCTAAGTTTGCGTTTGAGAAATATTATAGGTAGGATGGATACTTTTTCTATAGTGATCGCATGTGCATTCCGAAAGGATCTATTCGAGAGCTGCTAGTCAGAGAAGCTCATGCAGGCGGTCTTGCTGGTCACTTTGGCGTGACTAAGACATTGATGGATCTCCAAGGTCATTTCTATTGGCCTAGCATGAAGAAGGACGTTGAAAAGTTTTGTTCAAGGTGTGACGTTTGTACACAAGCTAAGAGTAAGGTGCAACCTTAGGGTTTGTATACTCCCTTACCCATACCTTCTCAACCTTGGAAAGATATTTCTATGGATTTTCTTATTGTCTTACCTCGAACTAAGAATGATCGAGATTCAATTTTTTTGTTGTTGAAAAGTTTAGCAAGATGGTTCACTTTATAGCTAGTCATAAAACCGATGATGCCGTCAAAGTTGCAGATTGTTTCTTCAAAGAGGTGGTGAGACTTCACAGGATGCCTCAAGTGATAGTCTCTGACCGTGACACGAAGTTCTTGAGTCACTTATGGCGCACATTATGGGCTAAGTTGGGAACCAAGCTGGCGTTTTCAACAACTTTCCACCCACAAATTGTTGGACAAACTGAAGTGTGAATAGGTCGTTGTCGACCTTACTTTGGACAATGATGAAAAGCAACATGAACTCTTGGGAAGCATGCCTACCTCATAAAAAAATTTGCTTACAATCATGCTAAGAATTCTTATACTCTTTTCTCTCATTATGAGATTGTTTATGGATTTAATGCGTCTTCTCCAATAGACTTGATCGTCTTGCCTTTGAAAGAAAGAGTTAGTATTTATGGAAGAAAATGGTTGAACAGGTGTGCAAGATTCATGAGAAAGCTAGGGAGAACATTAAAAGAAGACGAAACAATATGAGCATCATGCCAACAAGGGAAGAAAGGAGCTGATTTTTGAAGAAGGAGATCTGGTGTGGATTCATCTGAGGAAAGATTGGTTTCCATCATAAAGGAAGAACAAGCTTATGCTAAGATTTGATGGACCATTCGAAGTCATCAAGAGAATCAACCACAATGCCTGCCAGATAAATCTAAAAGGGAAGTATAGCACTTCAGATGCTTTTAATGTCTCTGAATTGTCACGTTTTATTGCAGATACAGATTTGAGGTCAAATCATTTTCAAGAGGGAGAGGATGATGTGATCGTGACAAGTTTTGAAGAAGAAGAACCGGAAGCTGAGCTTGAACCAGAACATGAAGAAAGGATCACCCGGTCCAAAGCAAGGGAGGTAGCTAAGACGACTCTTGCTATGATCCATGCAAATCCCAAAGCTTCATTTGACGTGTTCAACATCTTCAAAGCCAGCCCAACTGACGAACCAGGTAGCTATGAATGATTGGCTAGTAATGTGGTTTTATACTTTTTTCTTTCGTGGGAATTTTGGTAGGTAGAAGGTTCTCCACGAAGGTTTTTAATGAGGCAAGCTGCATCCTACGTCAAAACTATTAAAGAATAGTTACTTAGACACTTTGCAAAAATGACGCTTCGTTGTTTTTTTTTCTATTTTTAGACTACTTGTTGTTTATTTTGGACAATCTGTTGTTTTTATTTTGAACAAATCCTAGGGTCTTGGTCGCCTTCTAATGTCGCCAAACTCTTCTTTTTCTCTTCAGTGAATGATCATAAGTAAAAGTTTTGTGCCTTGGGATTTGTTCACTCCTGATTTGAGAAATCCGAAAGTTTTATAAGAATCTATCTTACAAAAGTTTCTTCTATCCATCGTACCAAACAAATCACCTCTTTGTTCGAGTCGCACCATTCAAAACCGCACCACCATTGTCCGTTGCTTCGTCCGCTTTCTACAACATTGCTTTTGATTGTTGACCCGAGATCGTATCATAATCTTGTCCGAGCAATAAAAAAACAACATTATCTGCAACAATAATCTCATGTTCATATATTATTTGACGGTGAGATTTAGATATGATAAATATTGTTGTCTTCATGCCAATGCATGAATCTTATTTTTGGGTCTTTATATTTTTATCAGCATGAAATAATTTGCATTCCACTTGGGTTTTGGTTAAAATTTATAAAATAAACAGATGCCTTAAATTTAAACTTAGTTTTTCTAAATGTTTGTTGCACGGGGTAATTTGATTTTTTGTTTTATTCTAATTATTATTATTCATTTAAAATATTATTATCTATTTGTGACATATCTTATTTTAAAAAATTGATTGGTTTACGTTTTTAATAATTTGATTTATATCATATAGTTATTACTTTACTTAAATAAGTATTACTACCTCGGTTTCTAAATAATAGATGTTTTAGAGTAAAAATTTTGTTTCTAATTAGACAATTTTCTCACATTTCAATGCAGTTTTAATTGCAAATTGTAGACTTCAAAATAATTACATTTTTTGAAAATACTAAAATATTATTGGTTAAAAATTCATAGGAAATTGTTTATTTAAGAAAATAATGCATTTATACATAGTATTTATTATGTCTTCTTAATATGTGTGAAAATCATAAAATATCTAATATTAAAAACAGAGGGAGTATCTTATAAGATTTTATAAGTATTAATAGGTACCAACTCGCACTATGTCCAAGATAATTTTTTGCTAATCTAGATATCAACCCGCGCTCTGCATGGAATAATTTTTTAAAAAATAAATTATCAAATGATTTAGTAAAAGAAGCAACATGTATTTAAATAAAAAAAATTTAAGTCAAATTTAATTTAATTTAGAATAATATAACATATGTTTTGTATTTCATCGGATTTGTATTTTATAATTATATGTTTACATTTTTATATTAAATTATATTTTGTATTGTATTGTTGATATATATATATATACTTATATATTTAACTAATAACAAATAGTCAGTCAAGTAATAAAATATATATTTTATGTTTTATGTATATTATATGATTTATTATTAGTATTGATTATTTATAAGATTTTAAATTTATTACATTTGTTTTTTTCTTAAGAATTATAGATTCTCAAATTATATTTTTAACCTGTGACACCAATAATCTTTATACAATATATATATTAAAATATATTTTTTTCAACCTATGACAACAATGATTTTAAATGCACTAATTTTAACGTAATTCATATTAATTTATACGACATATTAACCC
>OVBE01018001.1:0-10176 GCA_900406425.1 Iberis pinnata
CCGCTCACGCTCCATTTGTAGAGATTGCCATCCATCATTGTATATCTGGCACTTTTGTCTTTAAGTTTCCTGGCGTCCCATTTCCGTGGTGGCAAGATCCCATATGTTATGTAAGCTAGTATTTCGATTCGCCAGTCTATCTCAACCTCGACCTCGTCTCTTTCCATTAGGATTGCGTCCTCCTCGACGTCTTCGGGATCCGGGTTGGCATTGTACTCTTCGATTGAATCCTGGATGACGCATGTGGCTCTCGTGATGTTGATGCTCGACCTAGTGATGGTCTCAACTGGTATGACCCTGGTCGTTTGTGGGTCCGTAGTTGAAGCCAATGCGGCTAAGGCGTCGGCAGGAATATTTTTGCCTCTAGGTATTTTAACTAGGTCGACGTCCGCAAATTCATTGCTTAAAACTTTCACCACGCCTAAGTATGCCTCCATTCTCTCGTCCCTGGTTTCGTAATCTCCGCTGAATTGACTTGCTACTAGCTGGGAGTCGCAGTAAGCTGTTACCCGTTTGGCTCCAATTGCCTTTGCCAGTCGCAGCCCAGCAATAATTGCTTCGTATTCGGCTTCGTTGTTTGAAGCTGCAAAGTCTAGTCAAAAAGATTGCTCAACAATCTCCCCAGTAGGGGAGACCAAGCGTACACCTACTCCAGAGCCGTGTTTCGAGCTCTCCCCGTCCACGTATAACGACCATTTCGCCTCATCTGGCTACATTGTCTGGTTCATTTTAGGTTGTAGTTCTATTAGGAAATCCGCCAAGACTTGAGACTTTGCGCAGGTTCGGCTCCTGAATTCTATGTCGTGCTCACTGAGCTCGACGGCCCATTTGGATAATCGTCCGGACTGGTTTGGGCTGTGTAGGATTGTTCTCAAAGGTTGGTTTGAATATACCACGATTGAATGAGACTGGAAATAAGATCGCAGCTTCCATGCTGAGTGCACTACTGCTAAGGCTAGTTTTTCTATCGTGGGGTATCTAGTTTCGGCGTCGTCTAGAATTTTGCTGAGGTAGAAGATTGGCATTTGGTTGCCTAGCTCTTCCCGTACGAGAATTGAGCTTACCCCGTGGGACGCAACTGCTATGTAGAGGTATAGCGTTTCTCCTTCTTGGGGCTTCGAGAGGACCGATAGTGTCATGAGGTAGGTTTTTAGTTCTTTAAACGCCAACTCGCATTTTTCATCCCATATGAATTTCTTGTTCCCCTTCAAGAGGTTGTAGAATGGGAGGCACTTGTCCGTCGATTTAGATATAAACCTGGTCAAGGCGGCTATGCGCCCAGTCAGTCTCTGCACTTCCCTGGTGTTTTTTGGCGACGGCATTCTCAATAGCGCGTTGATCTACTTTGGGTTGGCCTCGATCCGTCTTCTTGTTACCAGGTAGCCGAGGAATTCCCTTGAGGTTACCGAGAACGTGCACTTGGCCGGGTTGAGCTTCATCCCGTACGTATTGAGTATTTGAAAACAGGTTCGCAGATCGCCTACATGGGTATCTTCGTCAGAGGATTTGACGAGCATGTTGTCTATGTAGACTTCCATTGTTTTCCCTAGCTGTTCCGAAAACATTTTGTTGACCAAACGTTGGTAAGTTGCGCTTGCGTTCTTCAGGCCGAAAGGCATTACTTTGTAACAATAGATGCCTCTGTCCGTAGTGAAAGCGTTTTTTCCCTGTCGTCTGGGTGCGTGTGTATTTGGTTGTAGCCTGAGAAGGCGTCCATGAATGAAAGTAGCTTGTAGCCAGATGTGGCTTCGACAAGCTGATCTATGTTTGGCAACGGGAAACTATCCTTGGGACATGCTTTGTTCAAATCGGTGAAGTCTATGCAGACTCTCCATTTGCCATTCTTTTTCTTTACTACGACGGGATTGGCCAGCCATTCTGGGTATTTCACTTCCGTGATTAAACCTGCCCCCAACAGCTTTTCCACCTCATCTCTGACTGCCTGAGCCCGCTCGGCCCCCTAGCTTGCGATTTTTTGTTTAACCGGCTTGTAGATTGGGTCGGCGTTTGGCTTTTGGAATATAACGTCCAGGCTTATTCCCGGCATGTCTGTCATGTTCCATGCGAAGGTGTGTTTATTTTCCTTTAGGAAAGAGATCAGCTCTTCCTTCAAGTCCCTTTGGAGTTTCGGTCCTATACCGACGCAGCGTTCTGGATATCCCAGGTATATGCAGTACTACGTCACCTCGCCAAGTCTAAGCTCCTCGTACGTCGGCTCCGCAGGTGGGGTGGGATCCCCGATATGTAATTGCTAGAAGAGGTTTTCCCTAAGTTTGAGCTCGGCTAAGTAGCAAGCTCGAATTGACCTTTGATTCCCTTTGATTTTTTTGACTCCCTCTTTTTTTTTGGAATTTGACGCAATGGTGATATGTAGACGGGACAGCCTTCATTGCGTTTATCCATGGTGTCCCCGAGATTGCATTGTATATTGTCGGTCTGTCGATTACCGTGAATTCGATCATCCTCGATACACCGGCTGCATGCATTAGTAGTTTGATATTTCTGATGGTGATGGATGTCTCACTGGTGAAACCGGTTAAGGGCGTAGGTGGTCCCTCAATTCGTGAAAGGTCTACGTCCATCTTCACCAAGGTTTCTTTGAAAATTAGGTCTACGGAGCTCCCTGTGTCTATGAGCACTCTCGCGATCTCGTACCCGTCTAGGATTAGTTCTATAACTAAAGGATCTGCATGTGGGATCTCGAGTCCAGTCGTGTCCATTTCGTCGAAGGCTATGGGCTCTCCTGCCTCCTGGGTTTAATTTTCCACTTTTCGCATGATACCGCTCTACACACATATGATTTGATCGTCGTTACTGATTTCAGACCGAACTGGTGGTTTCCCATGATCATGTTGATCCGTTTTTTGAATGGTGGGGTTGGCGCTACCTGAGGCAGCTCGTTTCGGTCCCTTTTCGGTGGGTTCGCCTCTTCGGCATGATCTTCCGTTCCTTGCTTCGAGTCATGTGCTTTCGCCTTGATGGGTTCCACCAGCTCTCCGGACTGGTATTTGCTGAAGAGGAAAGACTTGAAGCTCCTGCATTCTTCGGTGGATTGTCGATCCTGGTTGTGGTATTCGCAATGCTTCTTGATATTTCCTTGTTCTTCGGGTCGTTTCCATAGGTTACAAGGTCCACCTTTGGGTTTCCCTACAAACAATGTTTGGTTACCTGTTGGGGTAGTCCTCCTAGAGGTTGTTGCTTGGGTCACCTGACCTTTTTCCCTGGTTTGTTTCCTCATTTCGATCAAGTCTTCTTCTATTCTCGCGAATACCTTCCCTCTATGAAGCGCGTCGTCAATCATCGATGGCGGGTTCAGTATTAGGTCCTTTCTGAATTCAGATTCTCCCCAGACCGCGTTTTTAAGAGCAGCAATCGCTGCGTTGTCGGTGACCACCACTCGGGATATAACTTCCTTGAATCTGTCGATGAATTATCATAGGGGCTCATCCGGGCCTTGAGTCATGCTCCATATATCTGCATCCGAGACGTCCCTCTCTATGTATACCGAGTAGGGCTTCAGGAACATCAGGCTCATTTGATTGAAATTGTAAATGGAGCCCTCAGGGAGTCGGGAGAACCACGTGAGTGCAGGCCCCTGAAGATGTTCGCTAAACAGCTAGCAATATCCAGCGTCCTTCTCGTGCTCATCAAATTGCGCTCGTCCGACTACGATTCTGAACGCGGTCATGTATGCGCTGGGATCCGTCTTTCCTTCGTAGAAAGGGATTTTAATTTTTTGGGGGTTTCATACTCTAGCGTTCTTTATGTGTGAGGCGTACGGGCTCCAGAGTGTTTCCTCCATTAATCGGTCTAGCTCAGGGGCTGAGCTGATAGCTTGGTGAACCCTAGAGTTCATCTGCCTGACAGCTTCTTGAAGAGAGTTCTTCATCTCCTGGATTTCCTTGGTTGAATGTCGGGATCGCTTGTCAGATCGGGAAGGCGGAGTGCGGTAACCCTCCTCGTAATCTTCGGATCCGTCGTCGGATTTTTCGGACAGGTCGGTTCGATCCTGCTCGTTATCTGAGGCTTCAGAGCTTGCTGTGCGGCTCGGCTGTTTGGGATGGTCATCGGGCAACTCGTCCCTTTTATCGGGTTGCTCTTGTTCGATGTCGCCATTTGGTGGGGTTTCCTCGGTATCGGAGTTGCGTTCTCTTGTCCTGACCGAGCGAGGGGTCGGGGTGAAGCGCAGCCTCCTGGAATATTCTCCAGATACGGGGTATCGCCATGATGTCGATCGAGCTTGGCGGTGCTTTGACGATATGGTTCGGTCGGAACGCTTAGCAAGAGCTTTGGCCTGGTCTGCGGATTCCTTCTCCATCTGATCGAGTCGGTCCAGCAAGGATCTGTTCAGGGCATCCTGGGTATCCATCTTTTCTTACATGGATTGCACGGACTGAAGGAGCGTCTGAATAGTGCTAGCGTAGCCGTCTGATGGCGTTGATATGCTGTCGGCCATAATAATATCGGATCTGGCTGTGGTTTTCCCTTCTGCGTTTAAGAACTCTTAACTCCCCACAGACGGCGCCAATTTGTGGATGCTAAAACCCACAATGAATTTCTATCTAATATCTTTATGAGGAATTTGTGGTTCTTGTTTAATAAAGGAAGAAAAACACAACACAAATTTCAATAATCAAGTCAAAAATCGATTTCTTTTATTGATCTCTCTCCAAAATGTTTTACACTTAGTTTCTCAGTAAATTTCTCTCCTTTTATTCCCCTCCGCTCATCTCGGACCGTTCCGATCTTCCCAGGTTGTTGGATCATAACTCCGATTTTTCCCCCTTATCTTGGAACCGTCTTGACTTGGTCCTCTCTCGTCCAACGCGTAACCGCCTTCTGCTCAGCTCGTAGTCGTTTTCTGCTCAGCTAGCCTACGACATGCGCAACCTATTGTTCGCCTTCCGCGCTTAGGTAGAGACCTCCTGAGTAGATCTTCATACACCTTAATATATTCTGAGTCGTTGNATAATATATTCTGAGTCGTTGTCTAGGAAATGAGTTCGGTTAGGCTAGAAACCTGGTGAGGGGGTTTCGACACCAACAAAACCCAATAAAGGAACAGTGCCAATTTTTCTTAAATAGTCTTTTGCAACAATTTTAGATTCGATAAAAATTAAATCGAGTTTTATATGAACATGGTAAACCATGCTAAGATACCACCTTGTAATGCCCCTGATCAAGACTAGAAAGCAAGCATCACTTTGATTATATACTTAGGAGAATTATTAGAGGTTCGAAACATATTCAGACTTCAAATAAATCGACCAAGTACAAATCTCTTCTTAACGCCATTAAAGGCTTGCCAACCCAAATGACGTTAAGCCGTTAGTACTATCCAGACCAGAAAAAGTATCATACCAAACCAAGTTTATATTAAACATAATTATTTTATACATATAACTTAGAAACGTTACAAAGTATATATATATATATATATATTACATATATTTTGGTCGTGAGCCTAACGCAAATATAAGTACATATACAGGAAAACATAGAGTTCTACAAAAGACTACGAATCTACAACGGAAACCTAACGTTCCTTTACTCCCATTAAATCCCTTTACTGTTTCCTACAAAAGAGAGTGAGATGTGAGCAACTACTAAGCTCAGTGAATCCGGGTCTAAAATCTACACCATTAAATCCCCACAGTATAATACAAGCAATAAACCATTTTATTTCTTAAGTTTTTGTAGTAAGTTTACTTATTAAGGCCTTAGACCATCTCCAATGGTTAAGAACTATTGAAGAGTTCTTAACCAATATTATAATTATTTTAATCTTTAAGAAACTTGTGTTAAGATTTTTAACTTTTTAAACTCCAATGGTTAAGAATCATGAGATTCTTGATTTTTTTTTTTTTTTTTTACATTTCAATTTTAATCCAAAATTTAATCCAAAATTCAATCCTAAATATTTTAAACCACAATTCTAAGTCATATTCAATGCAAAGGTACATACATGTCACATGTCTTCATTCATGGCATCTCTTAGATTCTTCTCAACTGCTGCATCAAATAAGCATCCACATATTGCTTTTACTTGATATTGAACTTTACTTATTAGAGATTCTCTCTTGTATTGCTTTACTTGACCTTTGTAAGGTGAAATCATTCCAACATTCATCTTCATCCTTCTTCAATTAAAACTGTTTCAAAACTTAGCAAATAAAGATTAGAGTCTTATACTAAAGCTACGTTCATGATACAAACATAAACATAAACCTTGCAATGAAAAACAAAAACAAACAACCAACCAAGCATTGATCACACATAAACATAGTTTTGACATAAAATTATTGGAAATTTTATGCTTCTTTGAATTGTATACTCGACTTTTGACATTACAACACACTTTTAAGTCTTAACCATATCTCAAGTGGAACACTTTATGTTTATTGCTCTATAATCCAAGAGTTCAAGTTCTTGAACTTACAAGAACGACCGAATCCAGCTTTCTAACTGAACGAGAGAAGTATCAAATTAGTTTGCAGAATATGTACTTATCTCAAGTGTGTCAAAAAAGAAGCAACTCAGCTCTTCACATAACTTGCCAAAAACCCTAAACAAGCTTAAAAACCACAACTTTATTCTACAAAATCTCCATAGTCCAATACAAAAAAACACTTAGCAACATCAATTACTTGAACATTGACAGCCAAATAGATCTAAATTACAAATCACCATTATCAGTCGTTGATGTCGTTACTTGAATATGTCGTTACCCGAGTATACTTGTTCCTTCTCTGAATTAACATCCAACTGAATAAAATCATTAACCAATTGAATTAGCATCCAATTCAACTCTACCTTTCTATCCCTGCAGAAACTTCAATTCCAACAGAAAATTCAGAAGAAAAAAAACAAAGATCTAAGCAAATCCAATAAAACTTAAAATCATAAGAAGATAACATAAATTTGTTCTTCAATCAGTTAGATCGAACCTGATTAGAATCGGATCGCGGATCTATAGACGAAAAAGAAGAAAAGCCGATATTGAGAGCAAAAACGTGAATTCAATCTAATTTTGAGAGAAGAAGAAATAAGATTTCTTTGTTTCTTTTTTTAACGTCAGAGATTTGTTCGTTTCTAATGTGATTGACAAAAAAAATTAGCCACTCATAACTTAACACGTGGCGGTTCTAGGGCTGGTCCGAAAAATCCTAAAGAAGGATCGATCCTTCCTCTTTTTCTTTTTCTTAAGCATTTTTTATTTAATTTTTTTGTTATGAAATCTTTAAAAACCTCTTAAGAGTTACCAATGGAGGTGATCTTAGCGTTTGATATCCTTAAACCACCAAAAAATTTCAACACTATCTCAATCACTTTAAACCACAAAGGCTTAACAAGTGACTATACTTCAATTACTTATATCTCCACCATCTCAATCACTCCAAGTGAAAATGGTTCGATCTCATAAATCAAAACCATCACAATCTCTAAACAAGGCATATCAACACGCTTATAATAATATTCTTACGTTTTAGTTCATAACTTTACTTTATTTTCACATCATTTTTACTTCAATTTCGTATCAATTCCAAACCACTTTAGACCATCTAATCCATCAAACGAACCACTCAATAAACATAACAAGCAATAACGACATAAAAAACTCTCTTTCGCAGCTCAAGCATAAGCCACGAACTCACCTTGTTATGGTTTAGTTCTGGTTCAGTTTAATGAAGTAAGACATTAGAAAATGATCTAAGACTGGTTCGAATTCTTCCTTTGTTGTTATTGAGTACAAACTGATTAAGTTTCTGTACTGATTTTCGCAGAGCTTTGCTAAGGGATTCTTTTGGTGTGTAAAAAAATGAAGGTTGTGGGTTGCTTTTATAGACAGAAACAAGTTGGTGGAAGCATCTTAGGATTCTTTTAAGGGAGAAAACCAAGCAAGTGAGAGATGTGTGCTTCACCAGTTGGTCCAGCTGCTAGTGTTCAGCATCTGCCCACACACTGTCCACAAGCTTAAGCAGCTTGATAAGAACCTTGAGTAAGCACTCATGCTGCTCACCCAGCTATTCCACGTACACATACTGCTGAGACAAGTTCTTGCGGTTCGAGACTTAACTTCACGAACTGTTCGAACTGCAGTTTTTCTCAACCAGTTTAAGGTACTTAGATCGTAAATTAACTTAGTTCAAACGGATCTTGAGATTTATCGGGATTACTAGTTCGTCCAAACTAGCTAAGTTATCATCCTTAACGGTTCTCGGTATATTCGTCTCGCACATTCTTTCAGAAGTCCAATGCGAATCACTATACTGTCTCTCCCCATATATACAGAAACTGAACTGGGTGAACAAAATTTCTTATGTATTGAATCATAAAAAATCAATATATCATCCTAACATATCGTGCAAACAGAAATTAATTAGACGAAGGATCATATTTTACCCAACACGTTCCTTACATATACATATATTTTATATTCATATTCATGAAAATAGTAAGGGAAAATTATTGTGCATACCATATTAAGAGAGCCATTTACACCCATTACCATAAGGGCCGAATCTTGTGCGATATACTATATGTCACATCTAACAATTTTACGGTCTTGCCCCCTTCCTCTCGCTGCTAGCCGGTTAATTTTTAAAAAATATTTAATTCAAGTTTAAGTGCTTCTTTTCTCGGTAACTGTAAAAGTACTAACATGTGTATATCTTCTCCGAAATTATACTTCTTCTACAATATTATCTCTTCTCTCTCATCTCAACTTCTTATGCAATTTTCAAAGTTACTATTTACCATCGCCGGTGAATTTTTTTGAAGATTTCCCTGTCGATAATTCCTGTTTAAATGACATCGGAGTCCGATAAACTTGTACCGGAAAAAATCCAGACAAATCAACCAGAGATTCTTTGGCCGTCGAGTCAGTCGCCGAAACCACTACCACCAACTCAGAAACAACCACCGACCAAAAAGAAAACGGCCACAGCCGCGAAACCAAACCGAGGCAACTCTGTTCAACCTAGGGAAACAACTGGCATTGATGGAAAAGTTCTTCGGAAAGACAAAGTGTGTGTTCCCGTGAGAAAACCTTCATCTGGCACCGTCCAAACCGCCGTTAAGCAGTCCGGTGGAAGTTCCATCGGCAACGTCGGCGATATTACAAAAATGTTGGACCAAAGGCAGATGGACATACGTCTGCCAAAAAAAAAAATCTGTCTACAAACCCGTTTTGTCACATGCAGAATCAAACATAAATTTACCGATGAGACCAGCCGATGTATCCATAAATCCGCCAAGTTCGTCCACCGCAACACAACTGACGTCCACAGTCGGTGCAAAAGAACCTTCCACAACCCCGGTGGAAACAAATCCAGATCTGGTCCATAGTATCAACCTTAAAGCAGATAGACAAATTCCAAGAAATTTTTCGTCCACCGCCAAACAACGGACGTCCACAATCGGTACAAAAGAACCTTCCACAACCCCTTTGGAAACAAACCCAAATCTCGTCCACAGTATCAACCCTAAAGCAGATAGACGAAGTTCGAGAAATAAAGGAGAGGTCCATCAAATACAGCATACGTCGTCCCCCTCTGGCCCAACGGAGAAAGAAATAACTGTCGATCCATCTCACCTCCCCTGTAGGCTCTTACTCCAAACCGGTGTATATGCTTGATTTGGTTGACGCACTTGAAGGTACATAAGCATTAGACCAAATAAAAGGTTTTCTTTTTGGGTCCCTGTTCACCATTCAGTTGAGGATGGCTTCATTGTCAGGCAAGCTTGTTCACCAGATGTTATGTCGATCGCTTGTCACTGCTAGGAAATACGAGATGTGGTTCGTTTTCGGTGGACACCATTTTGTCTATTTCTGCGTGAGTTTGGCATTGCAACCGGCCTTCCCTGTGGACCATATCCCGAGAAGACGGTAATGGACAGACTAAAAAATGCTGAAGATCCGAAACAGCCATATTGGAACAAGTTGATAGGCAACAAGAAAGAGAGTGTTCTTATAGAGGAAATTTTGCAGTGGTTAAAGGACGATAAGAAATTGGCCGCTAATAGAAGAATGCCAACATGGAGGAGAATCCGGCTTGCTTTGTTAGTGATTGTTGAAGGTATTTTGTTATGCAAAACAAATCCGATCAGTGCTTCTATAAGAGTTGTAGAGATGTTGAAGGATCTTGAAGGGTTCCTTGAGTATCCTTGGGGTAG
>OVBE01018002.1:0-10174 GCA_900406425.1 Iberis pinnata
CCATTTCCCTAGTTACAAGATGAGACACAACTTCACTGCTTGAGTGGCGATCGACATCGCGACAATCAATGCAGTGGCAGACTATGACATCTATGTCACCAAATGATGTAGCAACATAATTGACAAACTTCTGAGCACCTCTCTCGTAGGCAGGATCAGCTCTATATGGGAAAAAAGGAAAAAGGTGTTATACTACAAATTAAACACCAACTAAGTTTAATTTGTTCATACTTGTGAAGATGGACCCATGCCTTCTCAAACATTTTTTGACCTCTGATTCTCAAGAATACGATTTGATCGATTAACTTTCCACTTCCTTAAGTCTCTTTTGTATCTCCGTCGAAATCGCGACTACAGGTCCATCGAATTCCATTTCCAGCTTCGCCGAAGGTGAAGAAGTTTCGTTGATTACGGTTTTCGAAAAAAATAAAAAACTGCAGAAGATTAGATGACAATATTTAAGAGTTATAGAATAAAGTAGCAAAGGAAATATTCTTTTTAGTAGAAATTTCACTAAGTAAAAAGAAATTAAAAGGGCAACGTCAAAAAAATAAGTAAGTTTTCGCGGGATCAGGTACCGCTTCATAAAATCTCAAAATAGCACTTATTATCCGCTATTAAAAATGTTGGCAACTCTCGCGACGTCTACGATAACACTCCAGTAATTCGCGCTATCGTGGAGTGCTATCAATACTACTCTTTCTTGTAGTGAGCTTACAATTTATATTAAAGACGACTATATTGACAAGGTTTGTTTCAGTCAAGATGTAACCAACATTTAGGAGTGGAGGATGAGTAGACAGTCACACACTCGAACTCATAAACAAATAAATGTTGTGAAACCTTACGAATTAGGTTTAGATAAAAGAAAGAGATAAAATTATTGAGATAAGTACCCTCCGTTTTAGGTTTTTTATTGATAGATGTGTAAAATAATAAAACCTTAATACTCCTTATATAAGTTCTTTCGGCCTACGTCATCCATTTAGTAAATTATATTGTCTCATTTAATACTACTAATGTCATATTATAACAATATATGATATTGGACCGATAAATTACAACTTTCAAATAAAGTACTAAGTTGCTCGAATATGATTTACTAAAGTTTTAAGTGCAATTTTTTTACGAGCATGATGATAATGTGTTTCTATATGTTTGTTGTGGTCATATAGAATTGGATTGGCCGAGAGGTACACTGCAGACAAGTTGTCACAATAAAAATTTTCACATCCATTTTAAGTGATACCTAAATCTTTGAGCGTAAGAGAAATTCTAGTGAGTTTAACAACTATGTTTGAGAGGCAACGATACTCTATTTTTGTAGAGGACCTTGTTATTGTTGGTTGCCTCTTTGCTAACAACATAGAAAGGTGCAAAATCCTCAGGTGGATCATTTCGTTTTTTTCAGTTTTCCCAATCACTATCGAAATATGCTCTCAATGTTGAATCAATTTTGGGCTTGAGAAAAAGACTTCCACTGCAGTGTGCCTTTTATGTATTATGAATCCGTTTGAGCAGTTCATCTTCCGATTGCTCAACCTTACTTTAGCTCGATTCGGTAATGGATAATATCTTCCCATCACTCATGTTGGATCTATTACCTTCTCATCGTACACAAGTATTCTACCTCTTGAAGGTGTACTAGATTTTCCAGATATCATAAAACCATTACTATCAGTATCTAAATTCACTTTACATTATCTATGTGCATTAACATTTGAGTGTAATGGTGTATACGTTAAAGACACAAAGACAAGTCAACTTCTAACAGATGGAAGTGGGCATGAAGGACTTGGGGGGGGGGGGGGGTTTGAANGTAAAAATGACAAACCCATTGCTATTCAAACAAGAAGTTTAATATATCTTATGAAATCCACTGTTATTGAATTAGTGATTTTAAAAAATTTTAAGAAATTAAATGTTATTGAATTAGTGATACACAACCTCAAATCACATGGTTTTAGGTGGGATTGTAGAGAATTTTAAAACAAATCACATGAATTTTCCTAATTCACATAAAGTCACCTAAAAACTCATTAAAACTCAAATCACTCAGGAATTCATTAATGGTGCAATATGACTCAGAAGGTTGGGTCATCTTCATCGTATAACTCTTTTTCTTTTTTTAGTTTAGAATAACGACATTGTTTTCAACAAAACCATTTTTTCTACGTGTGAATCATATCAATTGGAAAAATTACGCAAACTGTCATTTTCTAAGAAAAAATTGGATAATAGGGTACTAAAAGGTTTTATAATATGTGAAAATGGTATTTTATAAAAGTCTTTGTATTTAGGTATTTTACTTTTTCTTAAATGATGAATTGTTTGTGAATGATGAAGCAAATTGTTTGGGTGAATGGTGAATTGTTTGTGTGAATAAATGGTTTATGTGAATGGTAAAATTTTGTGTGAATAATGAATGGCTTGCGGGATGAACAAAATATCTGATTTAAAAAAAAACAAAAGTACCTATTTTCTAAATTAAAAAGTACCAATTTTCAAAATAAAAAACAAAAATACTCAATTTTCAAATTACTCTTTTTTCTAATTTTGAATTTCAAGCTTCTATGCCTCAAGAAAAATTAATTGTGATGTTTGAGGTTAATTCTTGTTGCTTCTATTCAAAGCTTTATATATTATCTTGTGTTAATTGATAACTACTCAAGATATTGTTGGTTTTATCCCTTGAATTGTTTTTTTTATCAGAAATGTTTTAATCTTAAAACACTACAAGAAAATAGAGTTATTTCTAACAGAAGTTACTAACGGGAACAAGTTCATCACTATTATTGACTGACGGACTTACTAACCGTCACTAATTTAATGATTGGTTACTGTCTGTCAGTAATACTAACGGATTATTGACAGGATTTTACTGATGTGATTTTTCTGTCACTAATCTGTTAGTATTCTGTCACTAAATTTACCCGATTTAAACTATATGTTGTTAGCCGTTACCAACAGATATATCCAATTTACTGACAGAATTATTCGTCAGTAATCTGTAAGAAAAAAATTCTATAAAAACCATTACATCCCCTCTCATTATATCACACATTTCACAAACAAACTTATAAAATGTCTACTCCTCCTTATTTTTGATCATGGATGGATGGTAAAAATATGAATCCTGAGACAAAGCCTTTGAACGAGGAATATGCAAATGGTGTTATGGAGTTCATAGAATTAGCATGTCGACAACCTTGGGCACAAAAAAGTCGCAAGTTTATATGTTCATGTTCTTTGTGTCAGAATTCTCATCATATCATGATATATATAGTACGAAATCACTAGTATGTGAATGGTTTTATGTCGAGTTATAAGATTTGGTACTTACATGGAGAAAGACCTGATAATGTTGGTAGTAGTAGCGGTATCGAACCATTGGCCGATAGGACAAAAGAACCTAGAAAGGATTTTTATTTTGGGGTTGGTACGGTTCGAATGGTTAATGATGTTTATAGAGAAAATATAGAGACGGCGCAGGTTTCGTATGAAGAACCTAATTTAGAAGCATGACAGTTTTTTGTATGTTAGATGCAGCGAATCAGCCATTATATATAAGATCTAGAGATGCTCATTCACCTATCATCTACAAATAGGTTGATGGAGATAAAGACAAACTATAATTTTCTTGAGGATGCAGTTGACGCAATAATCAAGTTTATAAGGGATATTTTGCCAGAAGATAACAATGATTCGACAATTTTATATTCTATGGAGACGCGATGAAAAATGGAAAAATTATCGATATTTTCGCAAACCAAGGTATAAAGATACAGGCGGTATGGTTTCAGTGTCTTACAAGAAGATGTGGTATTTGCCACTAACAGATAGGTTGAAGAGGTTGTATCAATCTCATAGAACAGTTGCGGCAATGAGATGACATGCTGAGCATAGATTTCATGGAGAGATTACATATCCTTCTGATGCAGAAGCTTAGCTTCATTTTCAGTCTACATATTCAGATTTTGCATATGAGACACGAAATGTATATCTAGGATTAAGTATTAATGGAAGCCCATTCGGGAAGCATGGTAGACAGTATTCTCTATGGCTAGTCATCATGACACCTTACAATTTGCGCATTCTTTGTGTATGAACCGAGAGTTTCTATTTCTCTATGTTCTTTTAGCTGGGCTAGATCATCTGAAACGATCGCTTGATGTGTTTCTGCAACCATTGATATATGAATTGAAGACATTATGGAAGTATGGGGAAGAGGTGTATGACTATAAGTGATTTTCCAGCGTATGGTATGTACTCTAGATGGACAACACATGGGGACTAACATGTCCATATTGTAACACAACACCGATTCATTCCAACTAAAGAATGGAAGAAAACATATTGGTTTTATTCTCATCGAAGGTGTTTTCCTCTGAATCATCCATATCGTCGATCTACTACATTATTCACGAAGAAGAGATGTGGTGAAGGTCCACCACCTGAATTAGATGGCACAAATCTATTAACTCAAATGAGATATTTTTGTGTTGAAATGACCAATGATGCTAATGTTGGTGGGAATGGACAAGTCAATGTTGAGTTTGCGGAGAACATTATAACTGGCACAAGAAAAACATATTCTTGGATGTGTCTTATTGGGAAAACCATTTGTTGATACATAACTTAGATGTCATGCACATTGAGAAGAACTTATCTGACAACAACACCGTGATGAATGTTCAAGGGAAGACCAAAGACAATTTAAAGTCTATATTAGACTTGGCGGACATTTGTTCTCATCCTCAGTTTCACATCACGAATGTTGTCTCTGCATTTTCATGGTTTTTAGAAGTCATTTTCCATCATTTTTGGGTCATTTAGATGTTAACATGTTGCATTTATAAGACTTTATAAGTGAGTTTGAATTTTTAGGAAATTCTGCATTAGCACTTGCATACAAGTACATTTTGGAGATTTTTCAGGATTTTCAGGAGCTTTCAGAACGTTATGGCGAATTTGGGAAAGGAAAACAAAATGTGCGGGATGGAACCAACTCAAGTGTAGCTTAATTCAGATTTGACCAAAAATTCATGCCGCACCCAAGCCAAGCACCTCGGCCATGCTCCACAACACTTCGACAACTTTCACCATCGTGCCAGCCGTAACGTTCAACTCGGCTCGATCGTGAAACAACTTGGTTCGATCAAAGTTGGCTCGATCGCAAAACAACTTGGCCCTGATCACTTTCTTCGTCCGTCTCTCTTTCCTCGGCCTTGTCCTGAGCTCACCTCGATCACCCGAAGCTCACTCGGTTCAATCTTTTATCTTTTTCCTGTCGAGCCCAAGGCAAAGTCCACATCTAGCCAAGAAACATGTTGGCTCGATCACAAGCAACATGTTGGCTCGATCACAACCAACATCTCTCGGTTCGATCACAACCAACATCTCTCGGCTCGATCGCGTTACCTCTCTCGGCTCGATCTCACCACGAGCATCCATAGGTCCGGCTCGATCACCAACATTTTGGATCGATCCCAGGCAGCATTTTAGCTTGATCACAAGCATATTTTGGCTCGATGACAAGCATATTTTGGCTCGATCGCAAGTGTATTTTGGCGCGATCACCAACATCCTTTGGCTCATCATTCTCCTTGTTGGCTTGGTCACTTTTCTTCACGGCTCGACCACCATGATCGAACCAAGCGACTCCGACCTTACCCACTTGGTTTCAGGATGAACCAGACCCAAGTCCAAGATCAATCATTATGTTTTGTCTTTTAGCATTTTTAGGGTTTTTTCTGAACAACTATATAAACCCCAAAATGCCTCCTTTTAGAAAAAGCTTTATGTTGTTGGCATTTTGGGTCTGTTCTTAGGTTTAATATTCTTTGTTTTTTGCTTTGATGTTCTTGGTGCTAAAACTTTGATTTCTTATAAGAGTCTTTTTTATCTTCTAATTTCTTCATTTTCTTGTTTAGTTTAAGGTTGTGATCTATCTGGTGCATGGTTATCTTTTGTTTTCCATCTCAATCTCGTTTTTGTCTTGATCATTATTTTTGGGTTTGTTACTGTTTCAGTGTTGTTCTTATTTTCTGGGTTGGTGCTCTTGCTGTTCTTCATAGTTTGACTTTTGATCATGATGCCTTTTGATTGCATGCATTATAGGTCAAATCTATTACATATAGGTTATGTAGCTTGCATTTGCTTTG
This sequence comes from Iberis pinnata, assembly GCA_900406425.1. Lineage (NCBI taxonomy): Eukaryota > Viridiplantae > Streptophyta > Magnoliopsida > Brassicales > Brassicaceae > Iberis > Iberis pinnata. The sequence continues at coordinate 6,165 of OVBE01018002.1, forward strand.
TATATCATTATTTCAGGTGGTAGAGTAGAAGAAACCAGAGTCAAGGATCAAAAAGAGTTCAAAAGATGATAAAGGAGGTGAAGAACAGAGCATACCAGTCATCATAGCGGTTTATACAAACCGCTATGACCATATCGGGCAGCTGCAGCGGTTTACACTTGCCGATGTGAAGGAGAATTTGGTCCGGGAACCAGCAACGGACAACGGTAGCGGGGAACGCAAATCGGCATGACTGGCGACAGGGCATACCTGCACCTATACCGGTTTATACAACCGGTATGGTCAGCAGAAGTCAACATTTTCCAAGTTTTAACTTGTCTCAACCCAATTTTAAGTGGGTTAACCCAAATTATTTGGGTTAACCCAAAGGATTTTTATGAACACTATTTAAGCCTTTAACCTAATTTTTAGAAAGGCTAAGCTTTATTTTCTCTAAGAACTCTTTGTAATCCTTTGGATCTTTAATCTACTTTGATTCCTTGTTTGATTTGTTTCTTTCTAATCCAAATCTTCTTCTAATCATGCTTAATCACATATCTTTCATAAGATTTTGTGCTTTTTCTATGATTAGTGAGTTGTTCATTTTAAGTGAATGGTTGGGTAGATTAGGGTGATTAGATGATGGATTGTGGTATTTAGGTTTTGTAATTCATAAATCTTCTTGTAGATGATGCCTTTAATTCTAGGATTGTATTGATCTCTCAATTTTAGAAGTTAGTTTAGTGGTTAGGATAAATTGGATCTTAATATTTCTTAATTATGTAGTTTTCCAAGAGATTGTCTAAATTGCATGATTAGGAAAAAGATTAGTGCCATGAAAGTGGATTAGTCTAGGTTTTGGAATTTAGACTAAGGATTAGCTTAATAGTTAGAATTGAACACCACATGAATATATTTGATCACCCTAATCAATTACCTACATCATTTGCTTAGACTTTTATATTTTATTTCAATCTTAATTTTCAGTTGACTTTTGTTAATTGCAATTGACTTTTGGAACATTTGACTTTTGTTTGACTTTTTAGTTATTGTTTTTTTGAGATGATTGAAACCTATTCAATTCTATGCGGTTTATACTAAATAAAATTCTAGTAGGATTAGTGGGTTAATCTTTACTTGAATTTGGTTGATACCTTAAGTTTTAAAATGATGAATAACTGGACTTGAGTATTTTCTTGAATAAGTAGAAATTCTTGTTTATCAAATTGGCGCTGTTTCCATTTCAGGATTGTTTTAACCATTAGTGCTCTGAATTTGTTTGGGACTAAGCCTGAGTTCTTTTATTTTGCTAAATTTTCTTCTTTCTTTTGTTTGTGCACTTCAGGTGTATGAACATGAGAAGCAGAGGCCCTACAAATCTCATTCCGATTGTTAAGGATATTCGAGCGCTTGAACGCCAAAACACTCGGACATGTCGGGAACAAGAGCGACTTGCTCACGTTCAATGTTCGGATTTAAAAATGGACAACAAAAACAATGTTGGTGGTGGTAACAATAGTGGACCACGCACCATTGGTGCTAATGATGCCCGAAACCGCCATGCCCAACGGACCGACATTCGTCTACCACCAATTGCTAACAACAACTTTGAGATCAAATCCAGCCTCATAAACATGGTTCAGAATGCAAAGTTCCATGGCCTACCGAATGAGGATCCCTTGGACCACCTGGATAACTTTGACATGTTGTGTAACACAGTCAAAGTCAATGGTGTGACTGGAGATGCTTTCAAAATGCGGTTATTTCCTTTCTCTTTGGGTGAGAAAGCCCACTCTTGGGAGAAAAACGTGCCCACTGATTCTGTTGAGACTTGGGACGTTTGTAATAAGGCGTTTCTCACCAAGTTCTTCTCAACTTCCAGAACCGCAAGGCTGAGAAATAAGATTTCAATATTTGTGCAATGCGGGAATGAATCCTTTGGTGAAGCTTGGGAACGTTTCAAAGGATATACACTTCAATGCTCACATCACGGTTTCTCAGGCGAGAGTCTCCTTAGTACTCTCTATAGGGGACTGGCTCCTAAATACAGGATGATGCTTGACATTGCTAGTCAAGGGAACTTCTTTGGCCAAATTGAGGCTGACGGTTTACTGCTTGTAGAGAACTTGGCTCAGAGTGATAACAATTATGGTGAGGATTATGATCGTTTCGTTCATGATGTGGGTAGTGATACAGGGTACAGGAAGGATCTCAAATCTCTTGAGGATAAGTTAGACAAGATAATCCTCTCTCAACAAGGAACTATCAACTTCGTTGGTGATGTTCAAGAAGATTACCAACCACAACAGGAAGACACTCATGAGGAAATAGCTTATGTGGGTAAGTTAATTTGAATTTACTTATTCTTCTTTTTAGCCCTACTATGAGGTACATCAGCAGATGTTACAATAAAATGTAGATGAGTTGTGGCTGGTGCAACCACTCTATTGTCCACTTCTAATAAACGTGATTGACCCAATTCTAGATCTTCTTCTGGAATCATATAACTGTTAAAAGTGAGTGACTGCTCATCGGAACTGTTATAGTCAGAATTCTCATAAGTCTGATACCATTGATGTCCAATAGCTTTGATAGTAATGGCTGGATCAAAACAATCAAGGCTACAACAATTACCAGCAAAATCCAAATATCTCCTACCGCAACACTAATGTTTCCAATCCTCAAGATCAACATTATCCCCCAAAGCAACAACAACAACAAGGTTTTCAACCAAAACCACAATTCAACAATCAAGGTGGTTTCCAATCCAAACCCCAGTACTTCTCCAAGCCGTCGGGTTTCTCAAACCCTCAGGCCCCTCGGCAGTCTCAAGGAAGCTCATCTTCCAATGCCCAGGATCAAACAAACCAGCTTTTGAAGCAATTATTGGAAGGTCAAGGATAGAAGGCCATTTAGTTTAGCAATTTCAAGAAGGACATCAATGCCAAAACTAATGATCTTCATGCCAAGATAGAGAGTATGACTTCTCACTTGAAAGCTTTGGACAACCAGGTTGCCCAAATCAGTTCCAACTCCAAACAACCCATGGGGCAGCTTCCTGGGAAATCTGAGAATAACCCAAAGGAGTATGTAAATGCCATTACACTTCGAAGTGGTAAAGAATTACCTCCTAGAATTTTCACTGAGGGCAATGAGAAACAGGTTAGGGGGAACATCATTTCAAATGATGATGATGAAGTTGGTTGTGAAGATATTGTGGTTGAAACACCAATGCAAGAGAAAATGGTTGTTTGAAAAGGAAATGGGAAAGAGACTAGTGACGATTCTCCAGCAAAAGCACATGTTTTTGATCCACCTCCTTATGAACCAAAGCTTCCATTTCCTGGGAGATTCAAGAAGCAATTAATGGAAAAGTATAGAGCTCAATTTGAAGAGCAAATGAAGGAAGTACAAATAGCCATGCCTATCATTGATGCTTTTATGCTTGTTCCCCATTACAGGAAGTTTCTGAAGGATGCAATCAAGAAGAATCTTAAGACTTTAGAAGGAATGGTCATACTATCCAAGGAGCGTAGTGCAATTATCAAAATGGAAAAATCTTCTCAAAAACTTGAAGACCCAGGGAGTTTCACTCTCCCTTGTGATTTAGGCCATTTCACTATTCAAAGGGCCATGAGAATGATGCACAATCTTTTTTGCAAAGCGTACCCTAAGTTCATAAACATGCCACCCGAGGATCAGGACTATTGGCTTTACGGTTTTGTGGGAAGAATCTTCATTAGGATTTCATTTTAACAATCTTATCTCCAATTTATACTATCTAACCTTAAATGTTTACCTCATATAGCAAGAGTTCAAATGGAATCCTGCGATTACCACTCTAGTGAAGAAGGAGTTCAAGAGTAGAACGGGTAGGGTTTACATTAACCACATTTACGCATGGAAAGATATGTAGATGAAGGAAGGAAAGAGGCATAGTTGAATGACTGAGGCGCTCCTACGCGTCTACGTTGCCTACATGAGTAAAAAGGGGTTCACGAATTATCTCAGAAGAACAAGAAGAACCGACT
>OVBE01018004.1:0-10173 GCA_900406425.1 Iberis pinnata
ATGCCCGTAACTCAGCCAATTTCTCTTAGCTGAGCCGATTTCAGTATCTCAGCTGCAGCATAACCATAACTCAAATTATCTTACACGTCAGCGAATTCCTACGTGGCGAATGGCATTCCTGTAAATACGTTTTTTGTCACAACGTAATAGAGGGGTATGCTGGGCATTTAAAAAATGCAAGTAATAGAAAAAAGATTTGTATGGTTCTGGTCATTTGTCCTAAAATGTATGGTAGTTAAGCTAACTTCCCTTAATATTTTGGGTTTTTGGTCAATTAGACTAAAAAATCATAAATATCAAGTAATTTACTTTCAAGACCAAAAAAAATAGAAAATGTGAATATTATTTATCTAATATTTTTATTAACAAATAAATAATATAATTATTTAATAAAAATCTTTTAATCTAGTGGTTTGACCTATCAATATTATATGAAATGTATATAATTTTTATATAATGCTAAAACCAAGGTAAGCTCAAACAATATTATTTCAGTGTATCTTCCATTAGTTTTAAACCATATGTAATATGGATAAGTGACATGAATTACCAACTTGTTTAACGTGGAGTACCTTGATTGGATTTTAGAATTAAGACAACTTTTAGATGTTTGAATTTAGTGAGTTACGTTAAGCACTACGTTACTCTATATGTTTCTGAACATGGCAGCTAGAAATTAATGATCTTATCCATATTTACCATATGACAAAATTGCGTACTAATTTTTAACTATCCTTTAGATGTCGTTGGCCAAATTATGTCTGTGGAGGGTAGTAATCTTTATAATCCGACTTCTACATAACAGATTACTCTTCATCTATTGTTGGAGCCGTAAAAATTTTCTTCTTCATATTTGTTATTTATTAAAAATTGGATTCTAAAGTGATTAAGTAAAATACTAAGCACCTACCACTTTTTCAAACATGAATCTTAGTGTATCAGTTTTTATGTGGACTGACATCGCATCAAGATTCCGTGCTATGCTCTATTCTTCAAGGGGACTTGACTCCTTAGTGTTGGTCACACACCTTAAGCCAACAATAGTTGAAGGTAAGTAAACATTAAAAATATGTAGTTGGTACAAATATCTTTAAATGTAATACTGCTTGATGCCAAATTAGTACCATAAAGACACATGTCGTCTCTACTTGGATTCAACACTTTCGACTAGATTCTACTTTGATAGCAACATTCTTCCATTAGCGGAATTAAAAAGAACATTACAATCTAGCTTCTCTGACTTATTATAAAACCATTTACTTTTCTAATTAATAATATCTAACAGTATTGGAAGTGAGTTTTCCACGATGTTTCAAGCTACGACATAACATCGAAAATTAATAAAATGGAACAATTGACAATTTCTGAGATATGGGATTACACTACAAAAATAGAAAGGAAGGTATGATTATATTTCCATCTTCATAACACTATTAGAAATTACTTATAAGTTCAGAGCCACTAACTAAACACATACAACAATAACGCAAGATGCATATCATATTTCATGTGTGAGGCAACAATCACCCATGTTCTTTCGACATATGCGTGGAACCACATTATATGTAAAAATTGTCCAGGAAGACTACACCGAGACCAAAAGAAATTGCTTTGCTCTTTTTATGATGAAAATAACTATTGAAGAGATGACAGGTACAAACTATCTATGTACTAATAAGGCATTTCAATCCATAACCAAACTTATAATTTTATAGGTTTTATGTCCCACTAGCTGTTATAGATGGAAGTGGTACCACAACATTCATTGTGTCTAACCATCATTTCAAGAAACTGTTTCGCCCGATACAATATGAAATACTATTTCATGAGGTACAAAGTTACATCCAAATCTCACAATAACTTTTCCTTTTCAAGGTAATCAAAGTAGACAATTATATAAACTTAATAAAGCAGGGTAACAAAGAAGGTCATCAAGATTTTTCCGCTTGCTTCTCAGATATCATTGGTCAGAAACTACGTTTCCAGGTTAAAATCACTTCATATAATCATTCTCTTATGAACCGGAGCTTCACTGTTGGTAGAATCACTAATTCAATGGGCGATGCTCAAGTAAGTTGTAGAGATTAATTTGTAAACACAGAATATACAGAGTGTAATACTAAGAGGTCTCATGTTGATAAAGTGTTGTTACCAAAGAAGAAGATTTCGGCCCCAGACTACCGTGTCTTGAAAGTGATGAAAAAGGCTACATATTTTCTTGATGATTTGGAAATGGTTTCTGAGAATTTTCCATCCGTTCCAGAGATGGTCTCCAAATTGGAGGAAGAATCTGGGAATTTTTCAAGCCAGGTGGTTGAAGGAAAACCACCGGCGAACGGATAGATGATATTATGTTGGGACTGCCAAGGAGCTGGTAGCTTCTTGGCAGTTAGACGTCTGCGGGAAATTTTGGTGAACGATCTTCCCAGGGATGCTTTTTCTTATGGAGACCAAACAAAGTCATGTTTTTTCTTCAAGATTTGCAAGCTCATTTAGGTTATGATTTTATTTTCACTGTGGACCCTTCTGGTCTCAGTGGTGGTTTAGCTTTATTTGCTTTGTCTACTTTTAATGTTCAAGTTATTTCGAGTTCTAAAAATGTAATCGATACTATGGTTACAATTGATGGGAATAAAAATTTTATCTCTTTTGTTTATGGTGATCATGTTGTTTCTAAGCGTGATTTGGTTTAGGAGCGTCTAAAACAAATTAGTTCTTCTCGGATAGCAACTTGGGCGATGTTAGGAAATTTCAATGAAATTGTAGACAATACAGAAAAACGGGGTGGTCGTATTCGTCCTGAAGCTTCCTTTCTAGATTTCCGCTTAATGCGAGAATGTTGTGGTATAATAGATTTCCCTTTCACTGGAAACTGCCCATCTTGGGTGGCGCGACGTAGACGTAACACAGTTTGTTGTCGTCTGGATCGTGCAATAGGTAATGAAGAGTGGCATAATGTCTTTTCCCACTCCCATTTGGAATATCTACGTTTTTGGGGCTCTGATCACCGACCACTCATGATACATCTAGCCAACCACAGGCTAAGAGGATTATGTCAGTTTTGTTTTGATAAACGATGGCCGGGGAAAGAGAAATTCGAAACTATAGTTCGTGACGGTTGGCAACAGGGTGCATCGAACACCACTCTGTCAATGTGGGACAAAATCAAGAATTTTCGCTGCTACATTGCCCGATGGAGGAGAGAGGAACAAATTAATTCTTCTTGAGACACGAATTCTCTAAAAACGCAAATCGATGCGGCTTATTCACAGGATGGCCACACGGCAAAGGAAATTGCAGCTCTCACCAACCGTCTTTGGACTGCAATGTTGGATGAGGAAATGTTCTGGAAACAAAAATGTCGTGTCACATGGCTACATGAGGGTGATAGGAATATACAGTTTTTCCATGCTACCACAAAGTAAAGACGGGCCAGGAATCGAATATCGGGCTTACTTAAAGAAGATGGCTCCTGGACAGAGAAAGAAGAGGAGGTTGAAGCAGAAGCAGTGTCCTACTTTCAGGATTTATTCACAAGCTCTGAAAGGGTGAGTATGGATAATGTGTTACAGGCTCTACGGCCAGTAATTACATATGATATTAACCCACAACTCTTGCGATCTGCTCAAGCTGAGGAGATCAGGGAAGCTCTTTTTGCGATGGCTCCTGAAAAAGCACCAAGGCTGGATGATATGACAACATTATTCTACCAGAGATATTGGAATGTTGTTGGGAATGATGTTGTTCAATTGGAACGAGATTTTATGGAACATGGTGTTTTTGATAGTAAGCTTAATGAGACAAATATTTGTCTGATTCCAAAACTGGATAGACCTAAGGAGATGAAAGATTTTCGACCACTTAGTCTTTGCAACGTTGTTACAAGATTATTTCGAAGGTTTTAACTCAATGTCTATGAGTATTCTTACCATTAGTTATTTTCGAGACCCAATCCACGTTTGTTGGAGGAAGGGTAATCTCTGATAATATTTTTATGGCCCAAGAAGCTTTCCATGCTTGACATTCTTCAGCATATTGTAAGAGTAATTTCATGGCGATTAAGACAGATATGAGTAAGGCATATGAACGCGTTGAGTGGCATTTACTAAGTGAGGTGATGGCTAAAATGGGATTTGCAACCCGATGGATAAATTGGATTATGCAATGCGTGACGACGGTATCACACCGGGTGCTCATTAATGGTGTACCTAAAGGTGGGATCATAACCTCGCGAGGAATCCAACAAAGAGATCCGCTCTCACCATTTTTTTTATTCTATGTACTAAGGCACTTATTGCCAATTTACATGAGGCTGAGCGGATAGGACGTATTACGAGTATTAAAATGGCACGAACGTCGTTGTCCTTTTCCCATCTCCTATTTGCAGATGACAACATGTTCTTTTGTAAGGCCCATCTCTCGGAGTGCGATGCTATTGAAAATATTCCAACTCAATATGGGCATGCATCAGGTCAGCGTATCAATCTGAAAAATCGACGGTTTTCTTTGGGAAAAAGGTGCTACCTCAGGACAAATATCTCCTAAAGGAACGTTTGGGGATTTTCATTGATTGAGGTGGGCGAAAGTATCTGGGTATCCCAGAACAACTACAGGGGTCCAAGGCTCAAGTCTTTTCCTATGTTCAGGATAAGCTAAATAGTCGAATCAATGGTTGGTCGGCAAAATTTCTTACCAAGGGTGGGAAAGAGGTTATGATCAAATCAGTCGCACAGGTGCTGCCAACTTATATAATGTCATGCTTTTGATTGCCTAAATTCCTTTTACATAAGCTTACAACTGCAATTGCAAGATATTGGTGGACAACAAAAGTTGGGGGAGGCGAAATACATTGGGTCTCGTGGTCCAAATTATGCCTTCCAAAGGGTATGGGTGGAATGGGCTGCCGCTCTCTGTATTTGTTTAATCAGGCACTACTGGCAAAAAAACTGTGGCGATTATATTACAAACCAGACACGCTTTTTGCAAGAATACTTAAGAGTTGTTATTTTAGACACAACTTACCATTGGCCCCAAAACCAACACCACCATCTTTTGGTTGGAGAAGTATATGGGGTGTTCGATCGATACTTCAACAAGGCTTACGACAAACAATTGGTAATGGATCTCAGACCAAAGTCTAGGAGGATAGTTGGATTCCGGGTAAGGACCCTAACCTAGGGTATAACGCTGGCCCTATCGACCAACCAGGCCTTTGTGTAAGGGCTCTTCTACGAGAGGATGGGACTACTTGGAATTCCCAGTTACTTAAGCAAGTATTTCCACCAGAGGTTATACCAAAGGTATTGAGTATACGACCATCCTGTCACCATCAAAATGGCTATTGCTGGCATTTTACAAAATTTGGGCTCTACACTGTTAAGTCGGGTTACAATCAGATAGTATCCGTTTTGGACGATGATATGGCTTATACCTGCCAACTACCAACGACTAATACTCTTAAGGAAAAGGTGTGGAATCTACAGGCACCACCAAAATTAAAGCATTTTTGTGGCAAATTCTTTCTGGAGCTTTGGTAGTCAATGCACAATTAGCAAAGCAGAATATGTGGATTAATTGAACATGTACCTGTTATGGTGACGAGGAGGAAACAGTCAATCATGCGTTGTTTACTTTCCCACCGGCTTTTCAAACGTGGATTTTATCACCAATTCCAACCGTCATAGGCATTTTTCCAACGCCTAATCTTTTGGAGAATATTCAGTATTTATACACCCGTGGTAATTCCGATTGGGGTGGTACTGTGGTTAAAGATGAGTATTTATGGATCCTCTGGTACAACTGGAAAGCGCGGAATGACAAAATTTTTAATGAGAAAATATGGGATCCGCCGGATATTCTCACTCTTGCCTTAAAAGAAGCCTCAGACTGGAGTTACGCACATAACAACATCCCTCCATCTAGGGGCACCATTAAAGATCTCACTTCATGCTCCACCTGGAGTAAACGTATGTTTTGTTGACGAGTCATGGAAAGCGGAAGACCACATCAGTGGTTTAGGATGTATTCTTAAGGACCCATCGGGTAAACCGATATTAATGGGATCCCGGGGTGTGTTCAGGGGAATCTCTTCCCTTCACGTGGAACTCTTAAGTCTGCTATGGGCTATGCAGAGCATACTCAAGACGCGGTGCCAATGTAATAACTTCCTCACGGATTTCCAAGAGTTACTTGACATGATTGCACATCCAACAAATTGGCCCGCCTTCGCTTCAGAGTTGACGGATGTGAAAAATTATAGACAGCGGTTTCCGGAAGTGAAGTTCAGCTACTGACCAAGACTGTTGAATAGACATGCAGCTTTTCTCGCTCGTGCATCAAGGAAGCGGAGCCGGTGCTTCACCTTCGTTGGCTCACAACTGCCACTATGGATGGAGAGAATCAACTCTATCATATCATGTTTTAGTTTTTCTTTTATATTTGGTGAAAAATAAAATAAAAAAGATAAGAGAGAGGGGGAAATGGATAGAACAAGATAAGGGTGTATAATGTTTTAAAAGAAAACACATTGTTTTCAAATGGTTACTTTCCTATGTATATACCTACTTTTGATTATACAACAAACTAACCAATAATATTATTGTAGTAATACTTTTTGGAAAAATGAAAAGTCTTTGTGGTCTTCTTCAAACGGTAGGTATAGGTTATTGTCGTTTGTCAATAATAATAGGTGTAGCACGGTTTGGTCATCCTTTCACACAATGGATTGTGAATCGAACTACTTTCTATATCGGCGGGTTGACCCATATTAACTGCAAATCAATAAAATAATACTTTTATTTATAAATACATAAGTTTAAATCAGGATATCCAGAATAATCATAAAACAAACAAATTTCTTGAAAAATAAAAAAACAAAATTTAAAATAAAAACAAAATTTAAAGAACGTGCGTAATTTACGCATAATATATATATAATTAGTAGTAATTTTGTAATAATAAAATTTACAAATAACAACTATTCCACATTATTTTTTGCCATCTACATTTTAATACAATATAGTATATTTTATCGCTAAAATGTATCCATTTCTTCATAAAAAGTTGTTCCCATACTGATATATTAAATAAAAAATTTCAAAAATTTTATGCAAAAAATTAATGTTATCAATAATTATTTAAAAATTAAACTAAAAATTTGTTTAAATTTTAATTAAAATTAGGTGCTTTTCGCAATGCATGGATATAAATTTAATTAATTTATTACAAAATAGTTATATTAATTTCATATAATTTAAACTTCACTAATTTATATATTTTGATTCATTTAAATTTTTATTTGTTAAATTGTTATAAATTTATTTATATGTACAACATATTTACTAAATCAAACAAAAATGTATGTTAAACTCTAAATATATAACCGTTGACATTAAAAATCAAAGAAAATATCAAATAAGTAGGGATGTCAAATAGATCGGCTCACACACGTGTGGCATGTTCTGCAACGGGTTCACTTTTTTATCTTTAACATGTTGACACGTAAAATTCGACAATTAATTAATTCTTTAAACTCTTGTTCTTAGATATTTACAATTTAACTGGTCAACTCATGGACATTTTATTTAAACTTAAATTATGTAAAATTTAATCAAAAATAAAATATATAGATTTAAATTTAGCGACTATTGAGTGTAAAATAGTTTATATATTTCTTATAAGGTTTGTAGTTTTATGCATTAAATTTTTTATGTATTATTATTTATTTTGATAGATTATACTTTATTTTAAATATATACAATTATTTATAATTTATATATTTTTATTTAAATTAGTAGTATGCAGATCCTTCTCAACATGTATACAAACCTTGTTAAACATGTGATTTGTGAAGGGTCAATCCACAAAATCCGCTTTTTAATGGACATAAAATTTTATGTCCAAACATGTCTCACATCTATCTGGATTAACAAGTTTTAACCTATTTTAACACTTTTATTGAATAAGATAATATATTTAACTATGTACTGATAAAAAATTGGGGAATTCTCAAAAATGACACAAAATGAGGTTTATTCCAAAAATACCACACATTCATAAATTTTTCAAAAATACCACATTTTTTCTAAAAATACCACAAAATTTGAAATATTTTTAAAACTTCAAATTTAAACCCTAAAACCCCAAAACCAAACCCTAACCCTTAAAAACTAAATCTTAAATTCTATTTAGTTAACCCAAACATGAAATTTTAAACTTTGAACCCTTAAATTTTACTTTTTATGTTTGTGGTATTTTTGAAACATCTGGGAGTGTGTGATATTGTTGGAACTTTTAGGAATGTGTGATATTTTTGAAATTTAAACTTTTTTTAATGATATTTCTTAAAATTCTTCTAAAAATTTATATAAATGTGTATAATGATATATATTATTATCGAGATATCAATCATAAGAAAAGTTAGAGAAAAAGTTGGGAGTAAAAATTTAAGAACATGTGTAAAATCATGATGTAAAGAATGAATGAAGAACTGAAATAACAATTTATATATAATGAAAATTTTGTTAGATATGTACATGTTAAGTATATACTAAATATATAGTTAATAGATTTCAATATATCACAAAATAGTGTATAGAACTAATTACAAAAATACGAAATTAATTTATAGATTATTATATATACAAAATAAAACTTTATATTTTACAATGGTAAATAATATTTTTTCCTTTAAGTGGTTTTTGTAAATTTACTTCCAAAATTGTATATGATAATATTTAATATATAAAATAAAATATTATTCCAATTTCATTGCATATATCATTGTATTAATCATACTTGTTGAATCAAGACTTAACAATTATGTTTATGTCTTTGATCTTGTGGGTAAAAACTATGAAGAATTTCATATCTCTTTTAGGAGTAATTACATGGGTATTTAAAGTGAATATATATTATTAAAACCCTAATTACATTGATTAACCCTAATGGGTCTCGAGCTGGAAGGCCCATCTCGTCAGATCGGCCCACCTGTATTTTGCTCTTTTAAGCCCCTTTCTTCCCTGGATGTCGGCGTCCACCTGAGCCTTAAGTCGAAATGGGCTTTTTGGGTAGGTGCTACATTTGGTATCAACAGTTAGTCCCCCCCCCCCAAGGTCGGCGATGAATTCGTAAGTCGGCGATTGATCTTCTAAGAATAAAAGTTTATTTCGGCTGAAGTGCATTAAATGCTCCTATAGGCTTTATCAAATCGTTTTTGTAGGAGAAGCTAGAAGGTCATACCTTTACAGATTCCCGCGCGCCATCATTGCGCTCCTCGGTAACCGCCGTTTCCCCAAGAGTATAAATACCCCCTCACTCCTTCATTTTCATACTTCACATTTCAGAATTCCTTTGCGGGTAGAATCGCTCTCCCTTCTCTCTTCTTTTTCTCTCTAGAATATTCAGCTTGGCGGTTAACTCAAGTAGCTTGGTGATTTTTCGATTGAAAGCTATATCCACCTCCCGTGTAAACGCTAATGAATCCTCGGCTCTCGCGACGACCTGCGTGTCGCCGATGTGGAGGTGGCTTTCGAAGAATGAGCTCCCCAAGGCAATTGGGCTTCCCCAGATGACGAACTGACAGGTCTCGCGCCTACTAAATGTTCGGAGAAGTCCATTCGGGAGCTTGTCCGAGATTTCCCCTTCTTCAACGGGATTCCGATTCTAATTCCCAAACCGCATCAACGATCCTGGGATTGTCCCCAGGGTTATGTGTGTTTGTACGAATCCCTTTTCAGAAGGTGTCACGTCTGGCTTCCCTTGCCGAAGCTGTTAATTTCGTACTGCGCGAGACGAAGGATTGCAATTTCGCAGCTGTCTGCTCCTTCGATTAGGCAAATAATAGCCTTGATGGCTCACGCTCACGAGTTCAACGTGGAGCTTGGCGTTAGGTACCTGGAGAACATGCCGTCGATCAACCCGATTGGCAGAAGGGAACAAAGTTAAACACCGGCTTCGTCTACATCAACTTTAAACCCCAGTATAAGTTGATAACTGTAGGTACAAGGGACAAGATCCACGCTTGGAAGGCGAAATACTTCTTTTTGAAGGTCCTCCCGGAATCCGTCGGCGATGTAGGAAGAATCTTGAAAAGGAAATGAGCATAAACCTTCGGTAGATACTGTGAGAGCAAGTTTCCCCTCACACCCAAATTGATTGAATCAAGTGTTAAGA
>OVBE01018005.1:0-10172 GCA_900406425.1 Iberis pinnata
TCTAAGAAACAAACAACTTAGGTACCTAAGAAAACCTAGAACATCAACCCTTATCTATCCCCATGCTCAGGAACTTGGATGACTACTCACTACTCATGGGAGTAGAAGCAGTTGAAACAACAANGAACAGTAAGCTAAGCAAGATATTAAAAACTTAAAACAAAAATAGAGATGCACAAACTAAACAACAACCTAAAGCTAAGCAAGGAATTAAAGGAAAAACAGTAGATTAACTAAAGACTTGAAAGAAAAATGGTTTTTACACCAAGAACATGAAGAACAAAAATAAGAAATGAAAACCTAAGACAAAACCAAAAAAGGGAAGAAAAACTAAAGCTTGTGCAAATGGAGGCGAATTAGTGCTTTGATATTGTTCAGAGAAAAGCCTTAATTCGCACTAAAGACAAAATGCTAATCATTTTCTTGGATCTTGGGTCTTGCTTCAGGTGGTATCCGGATTCGAGTTGGTTGGGTCGGAGCGTGTTTGCCTTCGAGTGGGTGAGTGCACAATCGATCCGGACTAAAGGATGCTTGATTGGGATCGATCCAGCTGAGATGCATCCAAAGTGCGTCTGAGGTTGGGATCGATCTCGGCATTGAGTGCCCGAGATCGATCCAGAACTTGGTGGAATCTATCTCATATGTTTCCTTCTTAGTCCTGCTTCATCTTCGTGCACTTCCTTAGCTTTAATTGAGACTTCACCAGAAACGTCGAAAGAGTGAAGGGGGGATCGATCCAGAGTGGTTGCGGGATCGATCTGAAGTAGTTGCAGGATCGATCTGGAGTGGTTGCGGGATCGATCTGCATAGTGTTGGAATCGATCCCGAAGGTGCTGAGTGGGATCGATCCTATTTAGTGTCGGGATCGATCATGCAAGTGCTTTGAGGTAAGTTCAGTCAATTCCATGTTGAGTGCTGAGTGCTGCTCCATTCAACGTTAAGTGCTGCTTTTCTGAAATTTCTCAAATCCTTCCCAAAAACTCTTGAAAGTCCTGAAAAACCTCCAAAATGCGTGCATATGCAAATTCTAATGCAAAAGTCCTAAAAATCCTAAACTTAGTGAAATCGGCCATAAATGTGATGTATGCACGCTTTTAGACCTCAGAATCGATGTTAATTGATAAGTAAAATCCATGAAAATTCAGAGTCATCAAACTACTCCATAATCTCTGGAATAATGGTTGTATTTGCCATTATCATGTATCATACACAACAAATTCGCAATAAACAAGCACAATAACACCCAAAACAACTTTAAAAACAGGAAAACATAAATATGAATCAAAACAATTCCAATTTTCGTGCAATAGAAGTTGAAAGGTCAAGTTAGGGTTCTTCACAGATTTAAACGAAATAAAGGGTTTAGAAACACTTAGCTTTGATTCAAAGAGTGCTCTGATACCACATGATACGATCCTGATTTGATTCCCCCTTGGATATTTATCTTTGAATGAAACTTTTTGCACATAATAACAATTATATGCGAACAATTCTTTCGGGAACTTGATGGTAATGGAATATAGATGAAATAATGATGTTAAAACAAACAAGAGATGATGAACTTGTTTGAGAGTTGAATGGATCTCTGTAGACTGCGTTTGTAAGAGAACCAAGAATTCTTGTGGTTTGGTTCTCACCACTTCTAATTATTTTGAGTCAATATAACAAAGGTTTTAGAATAAAATTGATTAATTTTTATTGATAGATTCGTGCACGTTATATAGGATAAGAAAAATGTACATGCATTTCTCTTGAAAATAACAGAAAAGTCATAAAGCTAATACATAATACTTCCTTTTCTCATATCCAAATAACAACATATACAAAAATATCTTCTTGTTAAAAATATGAAATAAAATTTGGAAATAACTTCTTGGTACATCTTCTTATATGTTTCTTGTTCCTACTTTCTCCATTCTTAGAATTGATATTTTTCTATAAAAATTATCTTTTGCTTTTGATTAAGCCGGTATACTGTTACATTGAATAGACAAATCGAAATTTTATCGGATATAATATGTTTATACAAATAGTATTAACTTACGTTTTAGTGGTGATTGTGATAGCCATAAACAAGTAGATGTTGTAATCTTAATTGTAAGATCTTGCCTATGAAAATCTTTAGATAAGAGTTAGAAGCAAATATGAAATGAAATGTAGAGAAAAGAAGAGGAGAGATTAGAAGAAAATATGAAACTTAGAGACAAAAATGAGGAGAGATGATAACTTATTTATAGGAATCTTTTTTTCGGTGAAACTTAATAATAGGAATCTTTTTTTTTGTGAAACTTAAAAAATAGGAATTTAGTAATTCAAAATAATTGTGTAAAGATACTCTATGAATTTAGGGATCCTGATTTTTTAAACTCTATAAATGTTTTATGAAAAATAGTAAATCGTGATTTTGAAGAGATTTAGATTTATCAAAACCTCGTTTTGGATAAATTACTTATATTTATATTTGTTTTAAAACAAAAATTGATGCTAAAAAATAGCACTCACAAATTATATATTAGATTTTTTAAAATAAATGTATTAATTTAACTAAAATAAATGAGAGGTTACAAGTAGTAGTTATTATTTAGATTGCAGAATATATATTTTTTAAGTAACATACACCAAACCTGTTATTGTGCAAATTATATTTAAGAAAATAAAGAAAAGAAAATAACTAATTATCCTTATATATGAGTCATTTTTACATTCACTGACATATTAACATTATAAAAAATAAGTAAATACATCAATTAATAATTGGTTTGAATATATATATATATATATATATATATATATATTTCATTAGCTTCTTTAAACATGGAAATCAAATATTAATTAGAGTTGATCATTTTAACGTGATGCAAACTATATTTAATTTTTATCGTTTTTAATTGAACTGATTTTAGTATTTAAAAAATAACAAAATTTCATTTAAATGATGTAAATTTTTTTTTTAATATCATTTGCTGATAAATGATTCTATTAAATATCATTTCTTTAAACTAATACAATATTAATATCATGTTTTAATTGATGTTAATCAAAAAGTGTAAATATGTAAATTCATATTTTGGTTTGATTTTTTAAAAATGATGTAAATCAAAATTAATATAGGTTAGTTATACAAAAGTGATGTAAATGATAAATAATTTATATTACTTCTATTGGAACCGCTGTTATTATTTTTAAAATAACAATATTTTTCTAAATAATGTAAAATTTTAGATTTAGTATCATTATTAAGAAATGACTTAATTTAATATCATTTACTAATAAATGATTTTACTTTATGTGATTGTATTATTAATGATGTAATTTCTTATTTTTATTGTAGTGTTTACTGATGCAGAACCAAGTGCTATAGCTGCAAACTTGCTTTTGAGAATTTGGAAAAAAAGGAATGCATTGCTCTTTGAAGCTAAACGATGGGGTCTTCCTAATGTTATCAATAAAGTCATAGTAGACCTTCATCAATATCAGTCTGCAATGTCTTCCTCACTGCAAACTCCGTATCATCTTTGTATGCCTTCACATAGTCATACAATAACTCAAGGACCTCAATTGTTTACATATGTATCAACGCAATTTCTACATTATAGGCAACTGATATAATTGTAAAATATTACATAAGAAAATCAATAATAAAATGATACCAGACATGAGTTAAGAACGAGATTTACATAGTCGAAACTAATCTCTTTCCTTAATTCTGAAAACGCCCCGTACTGTGACGGTTACATGGCATTCCGAGTCCCAAGATACAACTACAACTATTATGTCTTGCACAACTCATGAACATAATCTAACGTACGTTGTTTTGTGTTGTATTCTCTAAAAACAGGAAGAAGATGTGATGAAATTGTTGTGTTGATCTCTTTGTTGATCATGTGTGTATTCTCTTTTTTTCATGTCACTTTTAATGTTTTCCAAAATCTAGGAAGAGAGAAACGTGGGTTTAACTCACTAACATAATGGAGAAACACACTAACCTATTAGTTAGCGTAATCGTGACTTGATATAATGGAGAATATTGTTTTGACTAAATCAAAAACAATAATATCAGCATGGATTTTTTCTTTATCAACGTGGATTTTTTTCTTTTTGTGTTAACTAACACAAAGCTCACATGGATTTCACTTAATTAAAATTAAGCTAATGGACAAAATATTTAATTAAGATATTGAAATCCAAATCCATCTTCAAATCCAAATATATATATATATATATATATCTAAAGTGAATTTTTGTTTCTAAAATCTTTGAAATTTAGTCAACAAATTTCAAGTTTACCAAATTGATCACTTTGGAACTCCATTTCTCATTCACAACACACAACATTTTTTGACAAAAAATTATTTTGTCGAAAATGGTACCAACAATCTCCCACGTGAATAGAATTGATTCTAGACACATGATGACTCGATAGACTTGAAAATTTTACCTAACTAGACAAGACTTGACAAGCTCAATAAAAACGACTCGAGAGTACAAGTGAAAAATCCACTGTATATGAGTTGGTAGCATTTTTCAGCTTTGAACCAATCATTGTGAATAACTATTGGATTTACTCGACCAAGAAGTGAACATGATATCTTGAACCTCTCAGACTTTGATGTAAATCGAGACAATAGTTACCACACAATTTCATTTTCTCACAAAGCTAGGTTCTCTATTGTGTTCATTTTGGCCTTGAACATATCTGGTTAATCATGAGTGAACTTAGAGAATATAGCCTCACTTTCATTCTCCTAGAAACGGCCCCATTTCACACTCACACGGTGATTTTCCATTAGCTTTTTTTGAAGAAGTATCATGTAAGACTTCACTTATATATCAAAGCTATTGACTCGAATCCTTAAGAGCGTCGCTCATCCTATGCACATACATGAAGCACTATTCATCATTTTACGAACTAGATAGAAACATAAGTTTCATAGTGCTTTTATCATATTCAATTTGATATTGTTGTCCCTTTGAACCTAGATCTTGGGATCTCCAGTCACACAGGTGGGATTACAATCAAATTGCTTCTTAAGTCATAGGCTTAAAACTCATTCTTCTTGATGATATTACAATGTGATCTCGTGACCAACCTTTATTAAACGGATCCGCTAGGTTGTCATTCAATTTGATATAATCTTTTAAGATTACAAAGTTTAAGATAAGATGTCTAATGGTTTTATGTCGTCTTTTTCTATGACGAGACTTACCATTATATAAATTATTCGATGCACGAGTTCTAGTCCATTGACTATTACAATGTACATGTGATACTTTTTAGGAGACACTGGTCGGACTTTTGTCTTGCAACCCCCCCCCCCCACACTTGTAGGTATTTATACTAAAGTATTACACATTTCATAATTCATGACATATTGTCTATGATTTTCAAGAATGTAAGAAAAGCTTC
This sequence comes from Iberis pinnata, assembly GCA_900406425.1. Classification (NCBI taxonomy): domain Eukaryota; kingdom Viridiplantae; phylum Streptophyta; class Magnoliopsida; order Brassicales; family Brassicaceae; genus Iberis; species Iberis pinnata. The sequence goes on from OVBE01018005.1 coordinate 5,408, forward strand.
TCTCACATTTCATAATGCAACTTTGCATTCATCTTAGAACTTATAAATTTGATATAGCATGAGTTTTCATCATATTCAAATTTATACCAGTTCTGCAAATTTTTATAAACTCATGAATTTTTCCCGACTATATCTTGCATAAATTCTTCATAATTTAGAGTTTACTCAAATTTTACAAGAGTACGGATTCTTATAAGAATCCGGTTTTTGTACGAATTTTGATTCATTTTGAACCTAAGTTCGATTTTATTAGATAACTTTCCATAATGCAAAAAAGTAGGAAAAATAGTTATCTAATAAATAGAAAACAATTAATTATTTTTGAAGTTTTGTTGTACAAAACAAAAAGTATCAAAGACATAATATTTTGTTTTTCTTAATTTTAGGAGTTACAAAAACCAAACCTCCAATTGATTTAATTCCATTGAATATAGATTTAAGACAAACCGTTTCAAAATTCTTTGAATAAATGTACAATTTAATTAGTCAAATACTAAAAAATTGCAACTATTCAATGAGTTTGAAAATTTGAACAAGTATTATGCATGTTTCTAATTTATTTTTCCGAACAAAGCATTGTTAGTTTTGAGCTACAAAATCTCATATAGATTTTTGCCAAACTTATTTGAAGATATCACTACCAGAATAAATTTGGTATACCGATTCACACGGTTTGTAAAGTAAATTATCTCTGAAATTTTGATGAAAATATCAACAAGTATCAGAAAAACAATTATTTATTCTCATATTTTTCATATTAGAATCAAGAAAACCATTTAACCCATAATATAAATTTATTATCTCCAAAATATATGCCTCCAAAATATGTGCCATATGAAAGCAAACCCAAAGTTGATTTTACGTTATAAACGTATACATCTAAGAACGTTTTATAACGTATACACGTTTATGATAATCATTATTCATATGCATTCACTTGACATATTATAATAATGACAATGATTATGCCTTCTAAACAATATGTTTCATAACAGTGAACAACGTTTGCATGTCATCACCTAATTTTCACGTTGAGATGCATTTAAGATTCACAAACGTATGTGTATGCATGCACTTTATTTCATTCACGTTGTAAGTTGCACGTTACTCAAAACACGTTATCGAATACACGTTAACGTTCCCTTTAACAATTTGCAGACACTTTTTATTTTCCGTAATCGTTCGAGATGTTTGGAAAACGATTCGTGGAAGATTTTTTGGTTTTAAACGATTCGCAAATTCCATTTTTCAAACAAGTTACTAGTTGTGTTTTGATCCAAAAACCATTTAAGAAAACGCGTTTTTAGATTGTTTTGAAATGACTCGCGGAAACGCTATAAGCAATTCACAAATCCGATTTCATATGCAATTTGATATCGTTTTTCTTTTTAAAACGATTCTAATTAAGCGTTTTAGAAATGTTTCGCGGAAACGCGGTTAAGCGAATCGCAAAAACAGTAACTTAATAATAACAAGCATTGAATGCGCGTTTACGATAATAAACATTTTGTACTCAAAATCATTTCACATAAATACGTTTACGAACATAAATCATTTTTCAAAGCCGAATAGATATTTACCATTATATGCAAAATAAATTAAATAATTTTCATAAAATTTGAGACAATTTAGGTGTTAGTTCAAACATCACAAAATATTGTCCAGTTTTTCAAATCTCGAAAATATAATCATATTTTTTGGTAAAATACCAAATCGGATAAAAAATCACAATTTTTTCAGTACGCTTTAGAATTCACCAGAGGCCTTAACCATGACTGAGGATGTATTAAAGAGGACTAAGCCCTCTTCCATGGTCCATGGTCCATGGCCCTTTCCTCACTTTTCGTTCTTCTTCTTTCTACAATGCCGTTCGGTTTTGCTCTCCCTGTTTTCTTCATTATATTGGTATATATATATATATATATATAAAAGACATGAATTAATGTTTGTGTATGCATGCGATAATCAGTAGAGATTTTTGAGATCGAATAATGATCTTCATTTCTTGTTCTTATACAACAAAAGGCTTGACAAAATATCATTTTCGTTAGTGCAATAAGCATTAACGAAATTTTCAGAATTAAGATAGTATGATCGCAATTTCTACAATATGGGCGACTGATATAATTGTAAAATATTGCATAAGAAAATCAATAATAAAATGATATCATACATGAGTTAAGAACGATATTTGCAGAGTTGAAACTAATATCTTTCCTTAATTTTGAAAACGCCTTGTAGCATGACGGTTACATGGCGTTTCGAATCTCAGGATAAACCTGCAACTATTATGTCTTGCACAATTCAAGAACATAATTTAACGAACGTTGTTTTGTGTTGTACTCTCTAAAAACATGAAGAAGATGTGAGAAAATTGTTGTGTTGATCTCTTTGATCATCTGTGTATTCTCTTTTTGTCATGTCACTTTTAATGTTTTCCAAAATCTCGTTTTCATTGGAAGAGAGAAACGTGAGTTTATCCCACTAACATAATGGAGAAACAAACTAACCTATTAGTTAGCGTAATGGTGACTTGATATAATGGAGAATATTGTTTTGACTAAATCAAAAACAATAATATCAGCATGGATTTTTTAATTATCAACGTGGATTTTTCTCTTTTTGTATTAACCAACACAAAGCTCACATGAATTTCACTTAATAAAAATTAAGCTAATGGACAAAATATTTAATTAACATATTGAAACCAAATTCATCTTCAAATCCATATATATATCCAAAGTGAATTTTTGTTAAAATCTTTGAAATTTAGTCAACAAATTATAAATTTACCAAATTGATCACTTTGGAACTCCATTTCTCACTCAAAACACACACCATTTTTTGACAAAAAATTATTTTGTCAAAAATGGTTCCAACAACATATGCATCGTGGGTGGAAAGGATGAAAACATGCATGCAGGTTGGACACTAATCCACAATGGTCAAGTTCTTATGTATGGTTACAAGAAAACATGCCATAAGTGACGGACAATTTTGTCACTTACCCGTCAGAAACAGCTGTTTTTGACGGTTAAGTGACGAAATGTGTCTGTCAGTTCTGGGGCGTCTATAGTGAATATCGGTCACTTATCCGTCAGTAATTACTAACGGCTAACTGACGGACGATTACTGACGGATTTTGTAACGGGTTAATCCGTCAGTAAGTGGCCATCACTAATCCGTCACTAATTACTGATGGCTAAGTGACGGATAATTAGTGACGGCTTAGTGACCGATGCGTCGGTCACTAACCACCCGTCACTAATCTGTCACTAATTAGTGACGGATTAGTGACGGTCACTTACTGACGGATATATGTTCGTCAGTTTGTTGTCGGTACTAGTCCGTCACTAATTAGTGACGGATTTGTGAAGGAATTTAAATTAGATTTTACAAATGTAAAAAATTTATTAATTGATATTTATGTTATTATTTTTAATAAAATTGAAAATATTTTAAAATAATAAAATTATATTAATAAAAAGTATTTCAAATTACCAAAACCCCAAAAAAAAAAAACAAAACTACTGTTGACCGAGCCGTCCTAATATCGCGTCCATTGTCACTTATCCGTCACTTAACTTATAGGATTTAGGGATTGTGTAGGGTTTGGGGTTCTCAAATGTGTTTTTGCGGGTATAAAAACATTTGAATGATGATATAATCAATATCATAATGATATTATGTGGAAACAAAATTCATAGCTCGGTTTTTGCATTCAGAATTAGAAGAATATATCAGTAAACGTCTTATAAGGTTACGATTAGTTTCGTTTGTAATGATTGTACGTAATTTACTTTAAAATGTTGTTTGTAACACTCCAATGAATTACTCTATGTCTTTATGTAGTGTTTTAAGTTATAACATATAGTTCAAATTTCATAAAATTGCATTACTAATCCCTAAACCCCCTATAAGTTATAAGTGACGGATAAGTTACGGATATTGGGTTTCCATCACTTAGCCGCCACTAATTAGTGATGGCTAAGTGACGAAAACCCAATATCCGTCACTTATAACTTATAGGGTTTAGGGATTGTGTAGGGTTTGGGGTTCTCGAATGTGTTGTTGCGGGTATAAAACCATTTGAATGATGATATAATCAATATCATAATGATATTATGTGGAAACAAAATTGATAGCTCGGTTTTTGCATTCACAATTAGAAGAATATATCGGTAAACGTCTTATAAGGTTACGATTAGTTTCGTTTGTAATGATCGTATGTAAATTACATTTAAATGTTGTTTGTAACACTCCATTGAATTACTCTATGTCTTTCTGTAGTGTTTTAAGTTATAACATATAGTTCAAATTTCATAAAATTGTGTTACTAGTCCCTAAACCCCTTATATGTTATAAGTGACGGATAAGTGACAAATATTGGGTTTCCGTCACTAATTAGTGAAGGCTAAGTGACAGAAACCCAATATCTGTCACTTATAACTTATAGGGTTTAGGGATTGTGTAGGTTTTGGGGTTTTCTAATGTGTTGTTGCGGGTATAAAACCATTTGAATGATGATATAATCAATATCATAATGATATTATGTGGAAACAAAATTGATAGCTCGGTTTTTGCATTCACAATTAGAAGAATATATCGGTAAACGTCTTATAAGGTTACGATTAGTTTTGTTCGCAAGGATCGTATGTAATTTACTTTTAAATGTTGTTTGTAACACTCCATTGAATTACTCTATGTATTTATGTAGTGTTTTAAGTTATAACATATAGTTCAAATTTCATAAAATTGCGTTACT
>OVBE01018006.1:0-10172 GCA_900406425.1 Iberis pinnata
GTTCATTCATATAGCGTTTCAATCCCTCCTCAAAGATATTATGAGCAACCTGCATAAGAATGCAAACATAAGCATTTCAGTTTTCAAACCTGAATGATTGTAAAAGTATATTTGTAAACTTTGGTTAAGAGAATCGAAAAATGAAGAGATCATCAATAACCAAAGAACCCCAATCTTCAAATCATTTCGACTTTATTCTTATACTATTTTCCTGGCTTAAGCAACTAAAAGGCAAATAAGACATGTACGTTCTAAAGTCTGAATGATCACTATCTCCCTCATAATCAATTTAGTCACATACCAACAAGATCAAACAAAAAAACTAGTTCCATATAGCACATAACCACATATTGGGTAATAAAATCCACCTTTGGATCCTTGTCAAGACAAAAAGCCATCGTAGCAAAAGCAATATACACATGATATGTACAGCTAGGAGATTTTCTAGCATCCAAAAAGTACTTGCGCGCAGCTTCAACACCTTCCGCTCTCCGGAGAAAACGAAGGAACTGTGAAAGATTATAAAAGTATATCATATGAATAGGTTTCCAGAGAAAAGAAACATTCAAAAGGTGAAAAATTTAAACGTGAGAAATAGATGGAGATGAGCAACAAATATCACAAATAGGTGGCCATACAATAGTCAACCAGACGCGAAGCATGTGATCATGAAAAGCATATATTTGCCTTTTATGCCAATAGTAGCAGTCCTAAGTTTAGAAATTTGAGTGTTCTTACTTGTATATGAGCCAAAGAGTTTGTGCCGCTGCCCAAAATGCTTTCATATAATTCCTTTGCTGACTGCAAAATCATACAATTATAAGCAAAGAGTATGAGAAAAATGGAAAAACATTGATAATGAGGAGCAAGCAGGAAGAAAAAAAACCTGAATTGCTCCACGAGATTCCTCCATCTCAGCATAAGCATATTTCAACATTTCCGAATCTGACATAAGAGAGTGGGGAAGTAAACAAAAGCATTATAAAAAAACCCGTGGCAGGCAGACAACAGAAAAATTAGACTACTCAAGAGTAATAAGATTTAAACTGTAAGCCAGACCTTCAAAAAGCAACTATTTCATAGACATAAAGAAAGAAAGGATACCAGGAATAGCTTTAAGAGCTCGCTGAAATACTTTGACTGCAGCATCTGTGGAACCAGATTTTATGTGCCACTCCGCATAATCATACCATACATCAGGATAGTGATATAAACACATCAGACACTGTAAAATCAGCCATTTAAGAAAGAAACACATTTAGGTATTATTCCTCTTGAATGTTAGCAAGAGCATCTCACTGACTCATTGAATACCTGTTCATAGACATATATAATTCGCTTAGTTGACAAGGCTGTGTCAATCCTTTGAGGGTTTCCTCTGAAAATTACAATTTGTATGTATAAGACCCAGTCATCACTTGTTGAAATTTGAATATAATTGAATAGTAACAATAAAGCTTTTTAGTTAATATCATCATTAAATATTAAGCAGCCAAAATAAAAGGCAATATAATTGTCTGATCATTAGTTGTAAACTGAACATGACCAAAATTCTACTGAGAGACCAATTAAATGATGCAATATGAATATGTAGCTTTTGTTCAAGGTACCAGGCACTACCAAAAAGAAATGCAGCAGCTACATAAAAAGGTATGTTATCACTGAATAAAAAGTAAAAAAAAACAAGATCATGTTTTGAGGGTATACTTTTCAAAGGATAAAAACTTCTTCCAGGCCACCCACTGAGCTTCTTCCTGCATAAAATCACAAGGTGGTGTAAATACTTAAATGAGTAATTGATGCTCAACTGAAAGAATGCAAGAACTTGATTTTATGCTCATGATGTCATTTAAATTAAACCAATTTAACAGTCAACATATGCAATATTATCGAATACAAATGGATAAAAGCAATGGTAGATTCAGTAGTTCCAAAAGAAAGCAATGGATGAAAAATTCTCTACCTTGGAAGATCCTGTAGGTGGTACAGCAAGCATATTCAAATCAATTTCTTCAATGTACTTCTTGCGCTCCCTATACACAGCTCTGGCACTGTTAAATTTTGGTTGATATTCATTTACAAGTCCCTTGGCCTGCGCGCAAGTTAGATTATATTATCCATCAACCAAACAACGAGAAAGAAGTTCATACCTGCTTCTAATACATTAAACTTCTCATGAAAAATAAGAAACCAAACAAATTCTAAAACGAAGGTTTTTACCAATTGACGGCTAACTGTATTTTCAAAGTTCTCATAATCTTTCCAAAGTTGTTCGACATGGTGCGTTGGAGTTAATATAGCTCTCTGATACACTTTTCTAAGAGCAATCTTCCTTTGCAAATCTTCTTGAGGGTTAAGAGCCTGCAAGAGAACGTATTATTTTCTCTGCAATAACAATTTATTAGTATCACAGAAGAAAATAGAATGATATAACGAACCGGAAGAGATTTTAGAAAGGTAATGTATTCGGTCCATATAGGCCCAGATGCAATGTCTGACCCTGGTGGTTTATACATCAAAATAGAAAACTATAAGTAATCCCAAATTATCTTATGCGTTGGCATGTATGTTAAAGAGAAACTAGAGCTTGAAAGGATGCGAAGCATAAGAAAGAACTTGCTATGGCGGATGAAAAGCAATAGCTTAATACCTACATGCACCTATACCATTTTTCCAAGGACTAACACACTAGTCCCATCATGGTTTTTCACTGTTGTATTAATCTATGATAATTGTATAAGAAGATGAACAAAACCCATTTCATATGTCACATTGAAGTGTCTTGACCAGTGAGAACGAACAAGGGATTGAAAAGTATATGATGAACATCTAAATAAACAATGAAAAAAACAAGTAAAAAATGCATGCACATCAAATTTAAAATGAATTATAAGAATATGCAAAATGTATGAACAGAGTTAGAGAATTAAACAAGAGTTTTTTCGATTTTCACGCACTATGAACACCTCAAATTGAGACACAGCGTGCTTCCATTTACTTGAGTAAAGTAAACACGCATGACCATAACAGCAATGAGCAATCAGATATCTCAAATTCTTAATTCCATGCTTGTTAACGAAAACAGCATGAAATCAAGGATATAATGTAAACCAACTTCAACAGAATCACATAAACAATTATGTCAAGGAGACAAACTACAAGAGGGTTAAGATGCACACAAGCTCTAGTAACTTGCACATATAGTTTATCGTTAGCAGCTTATGAAGCACAAAACTGATCAACTCATATTTTTCACTACACATAATTTTTTCCACTACTCAAGCTACAAATTCCCCACTATTATCGAGTGTGTACACATTAACAAAATGAAAAAATAAGAAGATTGAGCCAGACATNTAATTAAGCATAAACTCAAAAGCCTTTGTGGTCTCATCTTGACCCTCTGCTCCCTTCTTGTCGTAGACTTTTCTGATGAACCGAATGTAACATTGCCTAAGAAAATAAGATGTTTGAATTATATTCAAGGAGATAGAAAGACTTTGCATTGTAGATAAGAAAGAAGCACAACATAGGAAACAATGAGACGGGACGATCTTATATTGACTCTTATCAACAGACTAGAAAACAAAAGCATCTAATACCATAGAGGAACTTGAAGGCAGGTCAACAAGCAACGACTAAATATCTGCTTCGTAGCATCGTCATTGTTTACAGCCATTTGTGCCTCCACATATTGCTTCCAATATTTTGCCTACATAAAGGCTCACAATTGAGCAAACACTCCATTCGATAAGACAGGCAAATTTTCACAACAATTAACCTCCGAAACCTTAAGAGAAACCATGAGAAACTTACAGAAGTAGGATACAGTGACAAAAGCTGCTCGTAGATTGGCGTCGCTTGTGCAATCGGTAAGTGCTGAAGGAAGCAAACAATTTTATGATTAAAAATCAGAAACTTTTAAGACTTGTGAGTATAAATCCGAGAAAAGAGTTGTACCAAGGCTCTCTTGGCCAAAGCCTCTGCTTCCTCGACGTTGTACTTATCAGCCATAACTTTTACCTCCACAAATACTTGTTACGCTTGATCGGAAGAACAGACCTTCAATTAACTCAATGGTGATACAAGTAAACCCTAATCTGAGAAGTGTAACAATCCTCCACCCGGTCTAGGCAAAGCATCTACTGCTTCAATGCCATAAGTTTCGCCTCCAAAAAGAACCCATTATACTTCAGATCGAAAGAATAGACATTCCGAAGTTTAACAGACGGGTATGGCCGAAACACGGTGGCCGGCGAAGATGAAGACAGAGAGGCTCAATGCTTCAACCTTTTCCGTCGAGGAAGAATTTAACTAAAACACTGTATATAACAAAATTTGGGGTATAAAAAAAATATATGTTTATAAAGAAAACATTTGGGTTTTTGGGCCTAAATGGTAGGCCTATTGGTAGGGTAGTCTTTTATTTTTGTAATTTATTCAATGGTTTTGTAATTTTTTTTTTTTGTTAAACGTTATTCTATTTAGAACTTATAATAGAGCTAGAAACAGCTTAGTTACATTTTTCATAACAGAAATTCAAACAAATTAAGACAACAATCTAAAGCATCAAAACCATATGAACTTCTAAGACCCATGTTTAGGCCCAGGCCCTAATACATGGAATACCCTAAAGCATGAGTTGAGTTTGAGAACCAAATCAACTCGCCTTCGTCGTCGACTGCGGATACCACCGGAACAGGACCTCCGGTGGGCCGACGGAGGCACCTGAAATGACCTCGACTCAGGACCGTCAAGGCCATCCACCTTAACTGTCGAAATTGAGAGGAGGCAGATCCAGTCCTCGTGAAATGCCTCGACCGGCTCCGGGAAAGTAGTGTAGGTTACCGGCGTGCTGAGAACGGAGGAAGAGGCATACAGATCGGGTTAGCCGCGAGAACCGGAGGTCGCTGTCCTCACATAACCACCGGCTACCGTGGATGCCTTCTCCTTCGACCACCTTACTCCAGCACACCTTGAGGTTCTACCTCCCTCGGCCTTGCCGTCCGCCGCACGAAGCGCTCGCATGCAGATCTGGCCTGAACCGCGTTGCCGCTCCGATTTCTTCTCGCCTCTTCAACAGATCCGGTGAAGATGAAGCTAGAGATTGATGTAGTAGATGAGAGGGCTTCAGGAGAAAGTGTAACTGGTAGAGCTCGTCGCCGCTGGTCTCAACGGCGAGCCCGGGGGCCGCGGTGCACGGCGAGCCCGGGGGCCGCGGTGCACGGCGGAGCGGTCGAAACAGAAGATGGTGGCTCTCCAAAACTATTTCTCTCTCGAGAGGATTAAGAGAGAGAAACAACCGGGAGAGAGAAAAAAGTGGTTTTGTACTTGGCAAGCACGGTTACGAATCTCAAATGATGAAATGCTTAATAGATTGCTTAGAAATGTATTTATAATTTTAAGTATTAAAATTTTATTTTAAGCACTTATTTTTGTAAAAAGTGAAAATATGTATCCATTAAAAATGTTTAAATAAGTAATTAAATATATTATTCAACAAAAAAAATTCATATTCTATAATTTCAACTCCTACAATCATCATTCTAAATTCATATTCACATTCTACCGTTTTAAATCCTACAATCATCATTCAAAATTCACATTCACATTCTACAATTTCTGAATCTTACATTCCTCATTCTAATCTGGCAATGATCATGTAACATTCTTCTTTTGTTGTTGCTTTTGCTTCTCCTCTACTGCTTCATCTTCTCATTCTGCTTTTTCTTTTTCTCTGTAAAAAAAACATAACACTTATTAAAGTTTGAACTAAATACAAACAACACAACCAAAAGACAAGCATTCAATTTAAATTGAAACATATTTATATAACATTTAAACTTCATACATAAACAAATTCATATTCATACATAAACAGAAACTTAAATACAAACATAAACTTGGCTACAAAATAGAAATAAAAACTTTATTCTTGGCTACTAAACAGAAATTTAAAACCACATTTAACTAAAGTCCAAGCATTTCACTGATGAGCTTGCTCTTTATAGCCATTTCTCTTTCTTGGCTATTAGACTCTCTAGCAGTCCCACCTTGGACACCCTCTCCTTAGCAGCCAAATCTTTCTCTTTGATGCTCCACATTTTCTCAAATACCTTCACACTGCTCTCATTGTCCACACTCCCTCATTTGCTCAAAATTATTTTCTTTTTGGTTGCTCTAGTTGCTTTCACACCCATTGGTCTCACATCATCCGCATTTGATGAAGTTGTGCATTGATATATCTTCCTTCTCTTTGAGCTTTGTTCCCCTTTTTCAGTTGTAAAGGCACACCATTTTTGGTAATTTTGGAGTTCAATCGAGCAGTATTGAAGAGAGAACTTCACCTTGTGATCTTGGAAGTACATATAGAAGGCCACCCTCATCACACCATCATCATTCTGGCCACTGCTTTGTTGTTTGGATGCAGTGGCATGACAACCAACAAACTTGCATACACTGTCATTGATCACTTGCCATCTTTGTTTGCAATGTATGGCCTCTCTGTCCTGATATCCAGCTAGCTTTGGGGAAGCATTGAAGAAAACCGCAACCCTTTTCCAGAAGGCATCATGCTTTTGCTCATTGGAAACCACATCATCTTTGCTTGTGTTTAGCCAAGAGCTACAAAGCACATTGTCTTCTTGAGGAGACCATTTTCTTCTCTCACTTTTCTCCTCAACAACTTCAGGAGCATCACTCATTTGGGAAGTAAAAGATGGGGGATCCATAGCTTCACGAACATATGGATCAATGGTTTGGATGTTTAGCAGAGTTGTGAAATTAGCATAGTGAGAGTATGGATCCATAGCTTGGATCCATGAGTTTAGTTTGTGTTTTAGTTAGTGTTTTACCTAAGATTTAGTTTGTGTTATAGATAAGTTAATAGTGTAGATTATATAGAAAGAGATGTGAAGGTAATTGTTTCATATACACTTCAAATCAAGCATTTAACACTAAACCTAACTATAACTACAACTAAATTCACATTTATTAGCCTACTCTAATTAAGCATTTATCAATTACTTGTTCATAGATGAGACAGAGAACAAAAAGCTTCCCTTGTTACTTGGAAAGAACAAACAACCAACAGTCAACAAAGAACAACAATCAAAACAAATTGCAATTATTAAACAGATTCAAATCAACAATCATAAACAACAAATGTTAAACAAATTCAAATCCAATAGCATTGAGAAAGAACAACACTGAAAACTCTTAAAGAGATTCAAAAGTCATCACACTAACAAAGAACAACAATCAAATCGGTTTGAAATCAAAAGTCATCACAAAAAAAACCATCACAAACGAACCATATTCTACACATAAACAACACAATCAACAAACACTATACATATAATCGCAACACTAGTACAACAAATCAACAAAAACAAAAGAAACTAATCGATTACCTAATACACGCAACCCTTTCGATTACCTTCTGCTTATTCGTTGTAGGAGATGAAATTGGAGGTACCTCATAGCTTCTAGTTATATTCGCGTTCGATTTTACATGTGAATCACCAGAATCTACACTCATCGCCTTTGGAGTCGCCTTCATCGTCGCGTGTGAGAAATAGGGAAAAAATAATTTTTTCCCTTTCTGATTCAATCCCAAATAAAAGAAAACAACTAATACGCAGCTGACACGTAAAGTTTCTTAAGAATTTGTTTAAAATGTTTGGCTAAGCATCGACCCTTGGCTAATATATATGGTTATGATTTAATTAATTAGTGTAGTACACATTTAATACATAAGCAACTCCTTAAGAAACTCTTAAGCATCACCATTTGAAGTGGTCTTAGTAGGAACGATAATGTATCAATTGATGTTTAATAAAGCTTTGATGAAAAGAAAAAAAAACTTGGCAAGCACGGAGTTGGAGATGAAAGAGGAAAGAGAGAGACTTGATGGGGAATAAATTGTGAGTGTATTAATGGAGATAAGAGGAATTGATTAAGTTTAGGGTTTTATCAATTCAAACATTAATGTCTCAGTTTTTTTACCGCCGCTTCTTTCTCTCCAACAAGCCGAGCATTCGGCTGTATTCCTCCACCCCTTACATTATAATAAGAGGTGATTTCTTTGGTGATTCTCCATGCGGTGGAAAGATCGGTAATCTCAAGGTATACGATCCATGTAGTGATGAGGTTATTACATTTAAAGACAAAATAGTTTCTATGTTGCTGTTGAACATGCAAATGATCGGTTCTTTCCACGGTTGGATTGCTTCTTTGAACGACTTTGACGCTATTGTGCATCTTAGCGACGGGTTCAAGCCCTTTTCCTCTAAATCTCCCACAAAAGTTATATCACTTCCGCCCATTGTCCTTATGGAAGCTTGTCAGACCAAGCTCGTCACTAGTGTGTCCATGTCCTCTTCTCTCGAACAGGATGATTTTGTTGTGGCTATCAAATTCTTGGGACCACAGAGCCTGTTATTGACTCCGAATGGACCAATATCACTACCCCAAACTCCAACTTATACTCCTCCCATCTCACTTATTCCAAGAGGGATAATTTTTTTTACCTTCCCACCCTCGGAGCTCACTACACCAGCTTATGGGATCTCATCAACTGCAAGTCTACAGCCACAATCCTAAGTTATGCAAGCTTCACTATTGTAACATCCCTCCCTTTCCTCAATCCGAGTGGGAGCTCTTGGACTCTTGTTTCAAGACTAGCGAACACCTTGTCGAGTCATCATCAAGTGCTATTGTCATATCAAGGAAACATTAAATGGTTCATGTGAAGTGATCTTTGTCCACCAAATTGCTAAGCGTATCATGGTCTTCTCCCTTGATGAAGAGAACAAGGCTTCATACACCGAAGATATTGGAGATCTCTGCATTTTTATCTCGAAGGTTGAACCTTTCTGCCTTAAAGCTAGCTCCTTCAGAGGTCTCACTCCAAACTCTGTTTACTTCATGAACTCGAGCATTGATGTTTGTCATCTTGCAATGCACACTTTCTGCAGTTTTAACATGGGCTCTGGGCCTCGTGTAATTGGAGTCGTTTTCTCGTTTCCGCCCTTCCAGGACAAGACTCCTATTGGTTGTTTGTTTAATCCAAATAATCATCTTTGGCTTTTCATATTGGAACTCTTATTAGTTTATTAGCTTATATAAATGTTTTGCTCATCTTTTTCTACGTCTTTTGGAATATGTCTTCGTTCAGTTTTGTTAGTCTCATCATGTTCTACTTTCAATTTATAGTTAATCAAGATGACTATCTATGAGATATCAATCAAAGTCCCACATTGGAAATTAAAGAAAAGAGAATCTAATATATAAAGAGATGTCCAACTCTAATTAGTACGAGGCATTTTGGAAGGAGAACCAAAAGTAAATCCATGCGGGCCAGCCTCTTAGGCTCAAAGTGGAAAATATCGTACTAATCGGAAAATATAGAGTTGGACATAAGCTTTCAAAAATCCAACAATTAGTATCAGAGCCTATTGACAAGAAATTTGTAAGAAGACCAAAATACCCTTCGAGTTAGGAATGGGAGGTATGTGTGACAGAGATCAAGTCAAAAGATCCTAGAAGTCAGTTGTGGGACACGAGATGAATGTGGTCCTTAGTTTGAGAGGGAGAATGTGAGATATCAATCAAAGTCCCACATTGAAAATTAAAAGAAAGAGAATCTAATATATAAAGAGATGTCCAACTCTAATTAGTACGAGACCTTTTGGGAAGAGAACCAAAAGTAAATCCATGCGGGCCAGCCTCTTAGGCCCAAAGTGGACAATACCGTACTAATCGGACAATATAGAGTTGGACATGAGCTTTCACAAATCCAACACTATCCAATACCATTAATGGCTAGTTTCAGTACAAGTGGCTATAGATTTAGTTTCATCGTGTGGAAGAAGAAAACATTTTCTTAAGATTGAATACGACTCTTTCAGTCAGTCCATTGATTCGTGATACGTTTCATCTTTTTCATGATCATCAGAGAAAGATAAAAGAAGAGAGAGAAAATATGAGCAGCTTGCAATATGGGTTTGGAGATGCAGACATGGGTTATGATCTGATCAACGCTAATGTTTTTGTGAGCCCATATGCTCACGTAATGTTTTAAGTAATAAGTATATACCAAGATCCAATGTGGTTATCATGGACAAATATCAAATTACTTATTAAGAAGCACAGAACAAGCGTGTTGATTA
>OVBE01018007.1:0-10172 GCA_900406425.1 Iberis pinnata
TTCTTCTTCGATTAAGTTCAAACCTTCCATGGCTGAGTGTATTGAGGATGACATATGATGAAACAGAGAGCCGAAACAGAGGGTTATGTAGAAGTCTTTACTGATCGGATAAAGTGGATTTAGTTAGGTGGAGTCTTGATTAGATGGAATCTTGATTAGAGTAAATGCAAGTTTAGAAACATGGGATTGGTAGCTTGATCTTCTCTAATCTTCGTAAGAAAAGTAATGAAGAACAGGGAAAAGTGGCTTTACCAACTAACACCGACCACATAAATGGTATCTTTTCAACTGTTTATAACCTCTAGTGGAATGAGAGGGACCTGAGCTCTAAAGGATGAGAGAGATCGTTTTTAACATTTTCTTTAGTTTAAGTGGTCAAAAAACTATTCAAAGTATATAGTTTTGGGGAAACCCATAACGGGGTGAGCAGTGCCAGTCTTGAAGGCAAGCAAAGCAAGCACGAGTTTGCGCTCCATTTTTATTTCAAATTTTTAGTTTAGGGACCGGTCCACTTATAAAATTTTAGTTTGAAAACCAACCCAACTTTTTGATTGGAGATTGCGCCTTTGAAATCTCAGGACCGGTCCTAGGGGTGAGTTTATGCTTAAAACCCTAATCCCATACTGTTGAATCTAGGATCGTCGGTTCCCCTGGATTTGAGTTTGTATTCAATAAGAAAGATTACAAGTATAAGAGTATTAGGCGCGTCGAAACTCATGTCGCTAGTTTATCTCTCTAACTTCTTTCTAAGACTCTTTCTCTCGATAAATGCCCATTTTTTGTTCGTACGGGTTCTCTCTCTATTTATACTACTCCTATCATCATTTGATTATGCATGGTAGTTGGCTAGGCGTCTTGTTCATCCGGCGAGTCGCTCAATAGGTCACTGTTCGTCGGGCAATAGAGAGACTAAGAGCAATGTTATATCGACGGTCTTGCTTGCCTCGTCGGTTCTTCCCGTTAGACCTCCAATATTAAGCTCTTGTGATGGGTTTGGTCATTTAAATCTGGGGCGACGGACCCATATCCTACACATACGTATATCAAGATATCGAATTGTCTATCTCAATATTAATGAATATATATATGCATTTTTTTGGTCACTTGTGATGATATACAAATAATAAAATTGGGTTTGTGTGTATAGAGAAAGTGTATGAGCAGTGGGCAGTACGTAGGTTGTGTAAGTTGTACGAACCACTTACCTTCAACTATTGTCTTACAGATGCGTGGTCCACTCTTCTTCTGCTCCATTACCTTTTTTTCCTTTTTATTTTGAAAATTCTTTTTATCTTTATTCTCTTTTGTTTTTAAATAGCTTTTACATACCTTTTTTCTATTAATTCTATCGTGTTACGAGTTTAATGTATATAATTTGGGACATCCAGTGTGGGGGAGGGATCAATTTTACATTCTTTTTATTTAAATATTTCAGTGGGTTTCAAATATTTAATAATGAGTAATTATATAAAATACCATAAAAGTTCATTTAACTTTTAAAAGTACTATATGCTCGAAAATGTTTGAAAAATACTATTAAAATATTTTTTTTACAAAAATATACAAACCGAATTTTAAGAAATTTAGAGGTTTTTCTAAGTAGAGTTTATGATTTAGTTATAAAGAAATTAGGGTTTAATTTTGGAGTTTAAAGTTCATATTTGATGTTTTAAAGAGTCTTTAAATTTGTGTTATTAACTGGGACATAATCTGGGATGATTGTATTGTCTAGGCCCATTTTCATGGCCGGTCTAGAACATAAGCAAGTGAAAACACCGATTAGGGCACCAACATATAGAACATATTTTTATTGAAATAAAAATGCATTTTCTTGAAATAAATATGCATTTTTCTTGAAATAAATGAGCATTTATGTTGAAATAAAAGGAATTTTGTTACAATTTTTTAAAAATTATATCATAAGAATATTATTTGTACAAATAATATTCATTAGAGGTACTAAGATGGTAAATCGATTTTAATATATCTTAGTTAAAAATATTGTATTGTGTTTTGTCACTTTAATTTTTGAACCATAACAAATCGTCAAATTAATTTATTAAATTTTTCTTTTGACATATATATATATATATATATATATATATATAAGGCACGTTTTTAGAATTTGTGTAGGGCAACCAAACACGTTGGACCGACACTATAAATAGAATTTGACCAAAATCCGAACTAAAGCAGTAAAGAAGTTGTTAAATATGTAATTATATATTTATGTAATGTACCCAAAGAAAAATATATGAAAATTTAGGAAAGGGACCATATAATATAATTTACAAAATTAATATATGTTGACGAAGTCAAATTAGAGAGTAAGCCATCAAACACAATGGAGTATAAAGTTAAAACACCATTCTCCTCCATATCCTAACTTTTTGACTTTTGAGAGTGTAAACATAATAGTTTTATGGGCAAACGTTTCATGCATGCTATAAATATCTTGTGACTTGTATAATTGTGTTCTCCTTTTTCTCCATATTATTTTGTTGTCAATCTTAATCTTTGAACCACTACGATTTAATATTCTAGATTTTATTAAAAAATAAATTTTATACTCATATAAATTTTTTTGATGACCAGAGAGCTTCGAACCGAAACCCGTATATCTCTTCAAGGTGAGACTCAAACCATATTATATAACTCTTATTTGAAGAGTAGATCTCTCTCACCGTGAATCGAACTCAAAATCACAACAACACCAACAACTGCGTTTAAACCAACACATCGTTGGTAATTTTATACTCATATTGCAAGTAACAACGTTTTAAATTTTAATATAAGTGAAAAAAACTAGTAAAGATGACAACTACAACTATTTTTTCTTCTAATTATTATTTTGGTTGAATGATGTAAAAGTGAGTGTTGTTGTTAAAAGAATGTAAAAATTGAAGCATATATATACATAATAAAAATATAAACATGTTGGTTGAGTCAAGGTCGGACTTGAAAAATCTGAAACTTAATATGATATGAAAATATGAAGTTCTAATCAAAGAAAACGTGAATAATTTTCTTTTAAAAATATATCAATTCAAAAATACATATCCTTAAACTAACAATAATTTAATGTTTAGAGAAAATAATATAAACAAAACATTTCTCCAATAAATTTTATCTTGGTTAATTTTTACAAAAATTTAAAAATTATGAAGCCGAATACTTATGTATTATATGTATTGTTCAGGTCCGGACCTGTGTTAAGTTCACTGGTTTTAAATTGGTCGAAACTGTGTTTTCCAATATATGTTTCAATTCGAAAAATAAACATTTTCATTTTTGGATAGAATATTGTTGAGAAATGAAAATAAGAAGCAGATGAAGATTAATTTGTGTTTAATAATCATAAATATATTTATGTAATTAAAAATCAGAATTATTCTGGTTATATATGTTTTTCAAGATACATTATTGTAGCACAAATATTAAAATAAACACAATATACAACCAAAAATAAAGACTTTTCCCATTTAGTTTTGTTGCAATTACCACCACACGTATAAATGATAGTGATTCTGTTTCAACAGCTACAATTATTAAACTTTTCTATTGACTACAAGTACTGAAAAAGACTAACGAAAGTAACATATATCCAATCAAATTATTATTTTTATATTAGTTTTAACAACAATATTATTTGGGTAGATGCATATCCAAATAATGACTTTTTACCCATGATTTAGCTAAATATCTTGATATCATATACAATTTCATATCATCAGATAAAATAACATATTATTTTGTAAAAATAAATATGTGTACATAGTTACTTTCGTGGCGATCCTGAAATTTTGGGAGTTTAAAACAAAATTTAAAAAATTGAGATCAATCTTCAACTATTTGTTTTTGGACCGTTATTTTTTTTTAAAACATACCTATATATATTATTTTTAAATTTTAGGAGCCTATAAAATATGGAGATACACTTATAATATATAGGGGTTCGAGGCCAATGTTTCATTCTACTTTGCCCAAGACCGACTCCGGTCGCTTTAAAACATGCATTATATATAAACTATCTTATATGCAAATTTGCATCCATAATTGTAACAGTTAGATACACTTAAAGTTTAAAATATGTATGTTTTCGAATATTATTTTGTTTTAGAATATAAGATATTTTGCGTTTCTATATTTCGTAACAAAATAATAAAATGATAGGTTTTTATTGATTGATTGAATTGTTTTTCATGTACAATAAATGAAGACTTTACATAAAAAAATTTTATTATTAATTTGCATGGTTTTAGCCTAAATATTTTTAGGCAATTTGTCAAAAATACCATAAAAATTATGTATATTCTAAAATAACCATACACTTTTAAAAGTTTTATAAATACCACTGCCTTTTTCAAAAATACTACAAAAATATTTTTGTTTCAAAAATACGACAAATTTGAAATAACTTAAAATTTTATAATTTAAATTATAAAACTGTAAAACCAAATCATACCCTCTTCAAAACTAGATCCTAAAATTTTATTTAGTGAACCAATATTCAAAATTTTAAATTCTAAACAATTAAAATTTACTTTTAATATTTGTAATATTTTTAGAATGTTTAGAAGTATGTAGTATTTTTAAAAATTTTGGGGGTGTATGATATTTTTAAAATTTAAACTTTTTAAATAATATTTCAAGGAATTCTTAGACATTTTATATAACAGAAAAAATAAGTATTTTATATTAATAAGTTGAATCTTGTTGTTTTGTGAGTGTTAATACAAAACGACACAAGTACTCGTCTGCATTAGAATGGTACCGGCAATTTTATCAAATCCACTAGAGCTTCAATCATTATTAGTCCGCACAAACAGCCAATAACTCAATCAAAGTTTACATAATAATATTTAATCACCAATACATTAGCATATAATAATAAAATGGATAATCCACAGGCAACGTTGTTGATTACTTAATATAGATAATTAATTATAATACTTGATTACTTAATATTAGATAATTAATTATAATACTATCTAATTTTTCAATCATTTAGAAGTGCCAATGGATAGTAGATGAGTTAAGCAACACCTTTAGTGACATACTAACCAGAAACAACTAGTATATAATAATAGATTTAGGATTGAATTATTTTTTCCAAACTAGTATTCGGATCACAAGAACAAATTATATTAATAGGAGAAGAGACCGAAAGCCGTTCTTGAACCTAAGTATAGCAAGTATGAGCTTGCGACCCATTTTCAGTTTAAGATTTTAGTTAAGAAAATGACATATTTTTTGAAAAATTATACAAATTTGGCATATTTTTCTGTTATAGATTGCGGTTTTTAGAAGATTTTTAAATCTCGAAACCAGCCGTGAATAGACCACATACAATATAAACTCGACATACCGAGCTTAAGCAAACGAAAAACAAAAAAAAGGTAAATGAAAAAACTAGAGTCATATATATCCCAGCGTTACCAGCACGGCGACGTTCTAGTAACTTAACCTGAGAGTCAGTAAAGAAAAAAACCAGAATCATAACCAGTATTCAAAAATATTATTTCGGTTTATTTGTTTGGTTAGTAACCGGTCAGTGAAATAAAAAATTAGATTTGAAAAACGATTTGATTTGGTTTAGTTTGATTGTCCTAAGAATTACCATAAATCGATTTTTTATTTTATTTACAAAATCGGATTTGTAAATTAATTTTGGTTCTTTTTTAAAAATTGATTATAAATCTTGTATTTTCCGAATAAATTGCAAATTCGATTAACCAAACCAAACCAACTAATTTGGCATAATTACCACCTTAAATGGAATGGTTTAACTTTATTATTATTATTATTTTAAATAATGAATAAATAAGTAATGTATGTTTTTAGATAAGTTATTTTGATTAATCAATTAAAATGGTTAGGTATATTGGTCTTATATTGCCGCAAGCCGACCGACCAGCTTCTCATGTTGACTAACCAATCCTCCACACATCAGAATTGGTCCCTATTCTCTTATTAAGCCAATTTCTTCGAATCTTCTCGATTTTATTCGAGCTTCATAATTATATATACATAACAAAATTAGACGATGTTGATCGTTAATGAAGTGACATTATAAACAAAACTAAGAAAAACCCCAAAGTTTTTCGTTCACTAATCTACTCTCTTGAGAGATTTGTTTTCATCAAAAGCCCATAGAGTCAACGGCCCAAAATGCAGCCCACTTTTGGAAAAAAAAATTAGGCCTTTACTTATTGTTTGATTTATGTCTTAATTCNATTAGAAGAAGAAGAAAGAGAACAAACATTTTATTATTTTTTATTAACCATGTAAAATAAAAGTTCAGTTACAATTATATATATACAATGTAATTCAAATATGGTTTAATAAAAAAATAACAAACCAATACTAAACCAATTTTAACCAATGTATCTTAATACCTTCTCTTCAAGATGGAAGGAACAACTTGTGTATTCCAATCTTGGACAATAAATACTTGAAGATACCAGGTTGAACAGGTTTTGTTAATAAGTCTGCCGACTGATTTTCAGACTTTACATGAAGAATCTTCATGAATCCATTTTGAACTTGTTCCCTAACCACATGGCAATCAATCTCAATGTGTTTAGTTCTTTCATGGTAGACTGGATTTGATGCAATGTGAAGTGCATATTGGTTGTCACAGAACAGATTTGCAGGAGTAATCATAGGACATTTAACATCTGTTGATTGTTTCTTTGCTCTCCAAGAGACTAAAGAATTATCCAAGAACGCACAGTAACATGTTGTTGATCTTCTTGAATCAGGACATGATGCCCAATCTGCATCTGAAAATGCAGCCAACTTGAGCTGTGAATATGCTGAATAAAACAATCCTTGTGTTGGATCATTTTTGAGATATCTGAGAACTCTCTAAGTTGCCTGAAGATGTGGGATGCATGGTGTAGCCATGAAATGACTTAATTTGTGGACAGCAAAAGTAATATCAGGCCTTGTATGTGTCAAATACAATAACCTTCCCACAATGCGTCTGTATGCCGTAACATCAGATAATAGCTCACCATCAGAAGCTGTTAACTTTGCATTTGGATCCATTGGAACACTTACTGGTTTACAACCACGATATCCTTCATCCTGCAATAATTCCAATGTATACTTCCTCTAATTTATGGATATTCCAGAGCTATTCCTTGTTATTTCAAAACCAAGAAAATATTTGGGTGGTCCCAAATCTCTGAGCTTAAAAAACAGACTTAAGATTATCATTGAACTTGTCAATTGCTTCATTATTGTTGCCAAAGATAAGTATATCATCCACATAAACTAGTATTGCCAAAAAATTGACTGAATCAATCTTGACAAAGAGTGAATGATCAGATGGAGCCTATTTAAAACTTGCAGCCAAGATTACAGAAGATAGCTTCTTGTTCCATTGTCTAGATGCTTGCTTTAGGCCATATAATGACTTATGTAATTTGCATACTGAATGTTTAGGAATCACTTTGCCAGTCAAATCAAGATCCGTAAGCTGAAATTTGTAGAAATTGCAGAATTTCGTCTGATACCATATTAGAAGAAGAGAGCTCGAAGAAGAAGAAGAAAGAGAACAAACATTTTATTATTTTATGTTAACCATGTAAAAGTTCAGTTACAACTATATATACAATGTAATTCAAATCTGGTTTAATAAAGAAATAACAAACCAATACTAAACCAATTTTAACCAATGTATCTCAATAGTCACTTTAGATTTTTTCACATATATTTAAAAATTTCATATTTTTATAAAAATTGCATTAAGTATTCTAAATCAACCAATAGAAAAAAGACTGCATTTTTTCTATTGGTCAGAAAAATCAAACTCATTTAAATTCTGCAATAGTAAACCTAAAATAACATTCTTTTTGTAATAAAAAACTAAAGCTAAAACGACACTCTTTCAAAAACGGAGAGAGTATTAAAGAGGAATTTCATAATGAAAAATGAATGATAGGGTGTGTTATTTTGTCTTATAACTTATTAAAAGAGTATGTTTTTTTATTAAGAATTAGTGTGATTATTTATCACTTGTTACCACTAATCATATCTACATGTTTGACAAGTGTCATGAAGAGTCATAAAGATTAGTGATTATTCATCATCTTAGTACACACATCCTACTTAACTTGTTGACACATGATTGTGTATATATCATGTGTATAAGTCCTCCTCGTTAGTATAAATAGAGGTTGTAACTCATTTGTAAAGATATAAAAATAAGAAAAAATAAAAACATAAGTATAATCTTTCTCTCCAAACTTCTTTCCATAATAGTTCTTAGTTAGTCACTTTATAAAGTTCATAGAGAAATTAACATATTAATGCTTAAAATCTAAAGAATTAATTCATATTATGTTCTTGGATTATTGTCTATTTTCATATCAATTTTTACGTTTTTGTATTTATGTATTTATTTGAGTAGTTACATGGTGAATACTCCCTCCGTTTCACAATATAAGTAGTTTTAGGGAAAAAAAATTGTTTCAAAAAGATTGTTGTTTTCACTTTTCAATGCAAAATTTTAAGTATTTTTATGTTTTTTTGACCCTTTATATTATGCAGAATGATTTATTATTGGTTGGTTTGTTTTGGAATGCGAATTTTATCTTAAAAACTTAAAATTAAATAACTTTCTTAATATTTGTGCACAAACCTTAAACTACATACAATATGAAACAGAGGGAGTAATAAATACTTTCATGTGAATCATAAATGTTAACATATGAATAATAAGTATTTACTCATAAACATTAAAAGATACGTAATTTTTGAAATAAAATATAAAAATACAAATTTCTCAATTTGGAAAAAAAAAATCCTATTACCATTAAATTTTTTTTACTAAAATACTCCTAAAATAAACTTATTTTTGAGATAACCATGAGACTTTTGAAATCATAATTTTTGTTATATAATTTGACTCCAAAAAATTATACTCCCTCTGTTCCAAAATATATGATGTTTTAAAGAATTATTTATGTTCCAAAATATAAGATGTTTCATATTTTTATGCAGATTTCAAAACTATTAAATAGTCCACATCCAATGATAAAATGTTAGGTTTTTATTGATTGGTCAAATGTTTTTAATGTATAATATATAAAATATTTTAAATGAAAAACAAATATTCTTAATATGCGCGTTTATAACCAAAACATCTTATATTTTGGACGGAAAGAGTATATAATTTTTTTTTTTAAGTTTAAACGCCATATAAATCATACTCTCTTATTTGTTGTTTTATATAAACTTTTTATGACTATTTAAAATCAAATGACTTGAAAAGACCTTAAACTACAAATATATATAAACAAAGGAGTATACATTTAAGAAAAAAAATTGTGAAGGTCAATGCTAAATGTTGTAGTTGGCTACCATCATGGCCGTCCTGCCTAATTGATATGGATAGCAAACGAACTTTTCAAGTACAAAAAAAGTGTTAAAAATGTTAAAAATTTGATTATTTCTTTCAATTCTTCTTCAAAAAAAAAAAAAAAAAAAATTAAAAAAAAAAANTTGAATAAACAAATGATTCAGAAAGAGTCAATAAGAAAAGATTTCAAGTGATGAAGAAACTCTTTAGACTTCTCCAAATTCACAGCATGTCCTGCGTTCTTGATCACCACTATCTCTGCATTTTCTCCTATATGCCTATTTTCACCACTTTCTTTTTAATTTTCATAACAAATATAAAAATTACAGTTTTAAACAATTGAGATTAAAAAAAAAAATGTTACCTTTTCAATCTATAACCAAGTTCTAATGGAAATATTTGATCTTGTTCTCCCCATATGATCAAAGTTTTCTAATTCAAAAAAAAAATGTCATTGATCATTTTTGTGATTCAAATTTGATGAATAGTTTATAGTTTTATTTATACCTGTTTGATTCTTGGAAGTTCTGAGATTCTCCGATCTTTGAGTATTGATTTGATCAAATCTTTCTTCTCTTCCACAAAATCAGTGCACATTACCTTCACATTTTCAAAAAAAAAAAAAGAAATCAACAACCACAAATAAGTGTCAAAACAGGCTAAAATTCGAGAGTTTGGCTCAACCCGGACCGCCATGGAGCGATATGTCCATTTAAAGACGGATCTCTCGAGTTTGACCCATTACAGACCACATATTTAACAAATTTTTGTCCGCGAAGTGGCGGGTTAGTCCACAGACTAC
>OVBE01018008.1:0-10171 GCA_900406425.1 Iberis pinnata
ATATATATATATATATATATATATATATAAATTTTTAATAAAACAGTCGAACCCTGTTGAACCACATTAACCCACGTACCAAAGAATTTTCTGGTTCGATTGCCTGTCCGAGTTTCAAAATATTGCTTTTAAGTGGTGACCCGCAGTACAAAAAAGTTATCTCAAATATCAACTCATCAAAGATATGTATTATTTTTTGTCAACATTACAAGGAAAGTAATTTTTTTTACAACAACATGTATTAAGGGGGAATCAAACTCGGGATGCCTGAGACACGCACTAGAGACTCAACCACCAGGCTACAAGGTGCTTGGCCATCAAAGATATGTATATTAAAATCACGTACATGATGATCGATCAATATATATTATAAAAGTAAGGTTTGTAACTCACATGAGTTTTAACACATTATCTCATCTTTTTATGACCCATCAGTTCTTTTAATAAATTAAAAAAACTCAAAAGTCACCATTGGCAAGAGAAACATAAGCAACTTCGGTGTCTTTTAACATTCTGTGCTATCCCGTCTGCATAAGAGCTTATTTGAAACATCAAACCAAAGTCATTTTAAATTTTTATTCTTGTGCTATTCGAAATGATTTTGAATCTATTCAACCTTAAGAAGATTGCTCTGCCTTAGTCAGATTAAGTGAAATTTTCAAAATTGTTTCCAGATGGACGATGAATCCTTGATTATGTGAATGTAAATATCCTTTAAATTTCTTTTTTTTTTCTCAATGTAAGCATATGGGTAAAATGCAAGGTTTTTGCTGATAAAGGATTTGGGTTATATGAAACTTTGTTGAAATCATTGTATGTCCAAAAACGGATGGCATCAGATTTTAGTAGAGCTAATCTAATGGAGAGAGATATTGAGCAAGTTGTTATAATTTAGATGTTGCTATAATTATTCGTGCATACTTGACCAAACCTACAAAAAGATTTTGTTCATCAGAGATCTTTTAGGTTCGAGAAGAGTGTTGCCTAGGTGAATTCTTAGAGCAAGCTTTGCTTTTAAATTCAAGTTTATCTCTAGCAGAATATTAGTGCTTGATGGATAGCCTGGTATCATTTTGCAAAATCTTTACCAATCGAAAATTTCATTTTCATTGGGTAGTGAGTGATCTATATTTCTTGCAGTAATTTATTACTATTTACAATCTAAGTTTATGTGGTTAATATCTTAGTCGGAAGCACGAGAACCAAGATTATTGCTGATACTATTAAGTCTTTCAATTTTGTGATATGAGTCTTCGCTTAGTATAAAGGTATGAGATGTCTTTCTTTTTTTCTGCTTTGGTAAATATGTGTAAATTTTTTTATAAGATGCCACACTTACCAAATATACTGTGTTAAAAAGTTATTCAACTAAATGATAATTTTTTAAAAATAAAAAATGTTTTAAAATTTACCGTTTTAACTTATTTGTTATAAGGATATAATATGACACTAAAAAATATTTTGACAGTATATATATACTTTTAACTCATTGTCTATATATATATCTCTAACTTTTAGCAACACAATTTAGTCATTTTCACAAAAGTATACACAAAATAATATATCTCTATGCTATTAGTGAATATATAAAAACTAAGATGTTAAAAACTGATAAAATATCAATCCTCACATAGCACGAGTCAACCACTAATACATATAGAAGAAATTATAACATACACCATATTGTGTACATAATTTAGAAAATATCTTATAATGTGGTCAATTTAATAAATATGTCATACGTTATATTAAAATATTTTATATTTATGCCTTTGGAAATCGGATGGACAAATTCATGCCCCCGCACTTGATGTTGTACACGAGGCGCGACAGAAATCGTCTACACCAGCAAATTTGTCTGTCCATCACTCCCAATACTATGTCCACCGGTGTGGTCTTCAACTCGTCCACCATGTCCACCACTTCCACTTACATTATGTCTACTGAATGGGTCCATCGACTGTCCATCTTGAGAAACCAACATTCGTTCGGTATGTTTACACAAAAAACCCCACAAACGACATACACTCAAATAGTTTGTTTTTGCATAGATCTTTATCCATTATGTCCATTATCTCCTTTTTGTATTGATGTTGGTTGCTATACTCCTTCAACATTAGCATGTCTTGTCCACCACTATTAGACACTATGTTGTCACCAACGCAAATTGCATCATGTCGAGCATTATTAGACACCCATTATTGGTTCATTGCTAATTAACTAAATGGTTCATCAGACGTAATTTTCATCAATTTCTGGTCAACCAATAGTCTAACATAACAGAGGGGCAGATTGATCATCTTCTCCATACCACATGAACATCACATATGACACTTCTACTAAAAAATCACCAATATGATATTTTGTGTAAAAAATGTCAACATTATCATTTTTCTTGTTAAAATTCCAAATAATTAAATATAAAATGATAAAATATGTATTATATTTGTTGTTAAATCTCCTATTATATACATACAATTACAAGTATCTAAATTTTTTTCATTGAAAAAGTTTGGATAATGAGAATTCTCAAACTCCACTAAAAAATCATATTATCTTATTAAGAAATAATGCACCCAGATATATTCCTTGTGTGTGTTTTTTTTATAAGAATGTAAATTTCCATTAATAAAAATAAAAGGCTTGTACAAGAAATTAATCTTGAAAGGTTAAATAGTGCACCCAGATATATTCCTTATGTGCGTATGTTTTTATTTATATATAAAAATGTAAATTTCCATTAATAAAAATGAAAGTTTTGTACAAAAAATTAATCTTGAAAAGTTAAACCAAATTTTCTAATGACCCAAAATTTGAAAACCCTTAAAAATCCAATATCCAAAAAGAGAAACTTGGTCTCGCCTCTCCAAAACTAAAATAGAATCCAATATCCAAAAATGTCCACTAGCCATAAACCTAAATGGAAAAGCTAAGAGCCAAGAGAAAGCTGCTGCTGTCGGTAGCAAAGAGGAGACCGCCGGCCACCACCGAGACCGCGACGAGAGGAACCAGAGAAGCCATAGAAGCCACAACGTTGACTCCAAACTTGCGGGTCCCACATCTACTCCAAGAACATCACTGCCACAATCACTACAAGAAAACACGCCTACACTGACGGACAAAGCCGTCAAAAATCTGTCACGAATAGGCATTCCTGACGGATATTGCCCGTCAATACTTTTACTGACAGATTTCTGACGACTACTTCCTGACGGAATGCTAATGGAATACCCGTCATGAATTAGCCGTCAAGAATCCATTAGGATTTCCTGACAGATTACTAACATAGTTTATGATGCCAAATTCTTGATGAAATATGGCCATCAATAATTTCCTGACAAAATAGTGACTGATTATTGACGAGTCTTATATTTTTAAATAAAAATATATCAATCAAATTATTATTTGATTAATATATTTATTAATTAAAATTTAAAATATAATTAAAATTTAAAAAATATTCATAAAATTAAAATTTGCAAATTTACAAAAACAAAAAATATTACAAATATTCGATACAAACGATAAGAGTTTATAAGCGAAACCTAAACTACTATGGTGGTGGTGGGTACCGCTGAGCTATTTGTGCCATGAATGCATCCATTATCGTCTTCATATGGGCTTCCATCTGAGCCTGCATCTCTTTTTGCTGGGCTTTGAGCTGGGCTTCGAGGCGAGCCTGCATATGAGCTTCTTGCTCCTTTTGCGGCGCCTGCATCTCAAGCATCTGCTGCTGCATGGCCTCCATAGTCGCGTTATTCCGCTTCATCTCCTCATCTCGATATAGATCCCTCGGTCGAGAGGATCCCGGGAAACAGGAGGAGGCCATGTTCCCCAACCCTAACATGCGTCCCTTCTGTTTCTTCGTAGCCTGCAAGAAACATAAAAAATCATTATGTTAAGACATGAATTATTTTAAAATGTAATTTAGATAGTACATACCTGAGATGCAATCTCGTACTGGATATCGAACGGGAGGTCATCGCCATCGAAAGACTCCTGAGATGCCCGCTCATATACCAGATTCCTTGTTGTCTCCACAACCTCTCGAATAAGCTGATCTTGTACCTGGCCCATCTTCTTATTCGTGTGGATGTCCTCCATAAGCTCGATGGGCGTCGGTGGATGGTCAGTCTCACGCTCCCGTTTTAAAATGATAATCAAAATTAGATTCAATATTCAATTATTAAGTGTGGTATACTTAAAATGTTTTCATACCATCTCAGCGGCTCGAGTGACCACACTCTTGGAACCGGTTATGCTTATTCATCTGTGACTTCTGTTTGGTCTTCTCTTCCTCCCAATATTTGACAAAGCCCTCCACGACTTCCTAAGCATCCCCGTGTGATTCTTCCCTTCAGTGTACCATGTATGCTTCCACGCATACATGTGGCTAGTGTATGTTTCGGACGCCTTAGCCATAAACTCCATCTTGACTTCGAAGGTGATCAAGGGGTCATAGTTGAACTCGAGTTATAATATTTAAAAATTTGAAAGTTAGTAACTATATATGTTAATTTGTTTGGTAATTTAAATTATATAATTCATACCGCGAAACAGTATAACCAATACTCCTGGTCCTCGCTTGGTATATCCTTAAACGTCTTGTATGCCTTGCGTAGTAGTCCTTGCATCAAGCTCTTGATGTATTTTGTGATTCCGTTGTCTGTCTGCGAAAACCAGGTCGTCCCGTCTTGAGCAGATGGGTGGAGTCTCGTCAGTCGCTCCCGCCCGGGCTGGACTTGAAGCTCCTCTATCGCTATCCGATGGCGGGGTATCGGTGGTCCCTCAGGTGTCTGGGTCTCAGGCACATGAGTACCAAGAGACGACCTAGACGAGGGTCCCAAGGAATCACTTGCTCCCGAGGACTGTCTTGGTCCTGAGGACTGTCCTAGAAATCAACCGTATCCACTAAAATGTACGGTCAATATTTAAAAATTATTAGTAATTTTAAACTATTACAATCATTTATTAGTAATTTTTTAAATAATGATTAAATTATAATTGTTAGTTATAATTTTCCAATAAGGCAAAAAAATCCCACAATATGCTTTTCTTGTGCCAATTATGATTTATACCTGCATACTCAACATTGACGTGTCCATTCCCACCAACATTTGCATCATTCATCATGACAACACCATAATATTTCATTTATCTTAATATATATGTGCCATTTAATTTAGGTGGTGTCGTCACCACATATCTTCTTCGTGAATAATGTAGTAGATCGACGATATGGATGACTCGGGGGAAAAAACATTCGGTGATAATTAAACCAACATGTTATTCTTCCATTACTCAGCTAAAAGGAGTCGATGTTATCGGTACAATATGGACATGCTAGTTTCTCGTGAGTTATCCATCTTGATAACATATCATACGCTGGGAAATCGCTTATAGTCCACATGAAAACCACACGCATCTTAAAATTTTGTTGTAAAGACACGTTATACACCTCTTTTCCATAATTCCATAATGTCTTCAACTCATATATCAGTGGTTGCAAAAATATGTCAATTGCTCGTTTTGGATGTTTTGGCCTTGGTACAAGAACGGAGAGAAATAGAAACTCTTAGTTGATACACAAAGATGGCAGCAAATCGTCAAGCTTTTGCATCAGAAGGATGTGTAATATCTCCATAAAATATATGCTCAGCATGCCATCTCATTGCCGTAGTTGTTCTCTCATATTGATACAACCTCTTCAACCCATTTGTTAGTGGCAAATACCACATCCTCTTATAAGGCACTGAAACTCTACCGCTTGTATCCTTATACTTTGGTTTGCGATAATATTGACAGCTCATCTAGGTGTTGTCGCGTCTCCAACAGATCATACAATTATCGATGCACACGTCTATAACCTGATACAGAAATCCAAGCCCCATCACAAGTTTTTGTATCTCGTAATATAAACCTGAAGCATTGTTATCCTCTGGCAAGATATCTCTCACAAACTTGGCTATTGCGTCAACTGCATCCTCAGGCAAGTTATAATATGTCTTTATACCCATTAACTTACTAGCAGATGATAAAGGCAAATGACCATCTCTACATCCACTATATAATGGCTCATGCGCTGCGTCTAACATATCAAAAAAATGTCGTGCTTCTAAATTTGGTTCTTCATACGAAACGTGAGCCGTCTCTATATTTTCTCTATAAACATCATTAACCATTTGAAATGTAAATCTAATTCCGCTATAGGTTCCTCTATGCTATCGGCCAATTGTTCGCTATCGTTACTACTAGCAACAATATCATGTCGTTCTCCATGTAAATACCAATCTTATAACTCAGCATGAAACCATTCACATACAAGTGATTTCACACTAAATATATCTTGATATTGTGAGAATTCCGACATAAAGAGCATCGACATGTTAACTTACCACTGCGTTGGGCCCGAGGTTGTCGACATGCTAATTCTATTAACTCCATAACACCACGTGCATATTCATCATTCAAAAGCTTCGAATCTGGATTCATTCTTTTGCCATCTATCCATGATCAAAAATAGGGAAGAGTAGACATATTTTGTTAAGATATATATGTTGAATGTCTGATGAATGAACGTGGAATGATATGGTTTTATAGGCATTTTTATTATGGATATGTCCGTCAATAAATTCGAATATAACCATTGGCAACGGTTCAAAAACGGCTACTTTGTACCGGGAAAATTTACTGATGGCTATGTCACGAATTCCTGACAGAATTGTCCGTCAGTATATCCGTCAAGAATATAATGACGAATAAACATATGTCAGGAATTTGCCAGACGGAGCACTATCCGTTAGGTTTCCGTCAGCCCCTCCGGTCACTTTTGCCAACGCTTTCTTGTAGTGAGTCACGAACCTGCCTAAATAGCAAGAACCGGAGAGACATATTCAACCACCAAGGCTCATGAAACGGGACCCAACCGGATGAGGTCAAGCAGCAGCACCGTCAACCTTGAGAACGGCCTAGGCAGGGAGGAAGAGCTTCAGCGCTGGAAAGGCCAGGAGATCGACCGACAGAGAAACCGCACAACAATGGGAAGAGGGAGAGCACCTCCAATCGACAGAACTCTACCGAAGGCGGAAGCAAGCTATAGTTGACCGCCTTTTGGGTAAAACACTAGATCTGGCCATTATTGTGCAAAAAAGGAAGCAACGGTCTCAGGGGAAGGTGAAAAAGATGACGGAGCGACTCAACGGAGACATTGGTGGATGGTCAAAGTTTCAATAGGCGTTGAGGATGCGCGACGCACAGACGTTGTGATCAGGCGGAAGGCGTAAGATTTCGGCGGAAAAACTCTCACCACAAGTCTCTGTTAGAGAGAGAGTCTAGAGAACTTTCGAGGAGAGGCAATATTTTAAATATTTACTATAAATCAACTTTGTGTGTGGTACTGTTTGTTTTCTTGTTATTTTCTTTCGTGAAAGGTATGTTCTATTGGTAATTGAGACTGAAATGTATGTTTATCTAACCGTATGACGCACAACCAATATTCTTTTTGAATATGAGAAAATAAGAAAAGGTTTTCTGCTTGTTCAAGATTAACTCATGATGTTGTCGCTTGTCCTCTACTTTATGTTAATGAAGCTAATGAGAAATTCACCAACTCTGCTGCCATTGGTAAAAAAAACGTTCGATTATCCAACAATCCATCTCCTATGCAAGCTCTGTCAATGCCCATTGTTTTGCCTGGATTTCATCATTTACCGAAGCACTTATCAAGTGAAGACAGGAATGTGCTAACTCAATAATTAGCAGTTGCTGACCCAAGTTGCTCAGGATGACCCTAATATTGTTATAGATTTAGAGAAAGATCATGGTCCCCTCTTCGGTTATTCCGGACAAAACCAGAACCTCTTCTCATGTATACTTTGTAGTGGTATTGTGGTATCCAATAATATGGATAGAGATTCTCAGGCTCTATTTACTGGTGAGAAATCTTTTGAATTTTCCTTGATGGGTAGTTTTATGGTCTTTAAGATGGGATCTAACAATTTCATCTTATCCGGAACTTCAGCCCATGGAAAATCCAGAAGAAACAAACCAAACAAGTGGGTCCGGAACGCAAGGAATGAAGCACAATTAATTGAGGATCAACTCCAAGATTCTCAAATGGATGATCAGATCAATACTCACATAAATGAAGTACCTCTACTCAAAGATACAAAGGTTAAAATATCACCTAAACGCAAGAGGGTTGAAGATATTTCTATTGTTTATGACTCTCCAACCAAGAAGTTTGTGCCGATTAACAAGCACGAATCTTCATCATCATTAAAGGCGGTAAGTGAGCATGATTTTTTGCTCACTCCGCCTAGGGATCAATGAGTATATTGAGCTGGAACTGTCAGGGTTTAGAGAACTACCTGTTTGTCGCTTACGGAATTTACGCCGGGTGAATTTTCCAGATTTCATGTTCCTACAAGAAACAAAAAATAATTATGGTGTTTTAGAAAATCTTCAAAAAGGTCTTGGTTATGATAAACTTCTCACTGTCGATCTGATCATGTTAAGCGGCGGTCTGGCTTTACTTTGGAAAGATAGTTATGAAGTTACTATTTTATTCGTGGATAAAAGATATATAGATACTCGGGGTCAAAACTGGTGCTCTTGAGTTTTATATAACTTTTGTTTATGGCGAAGCGGTTACAAGTTTAAGAGATGTGACATGGAGTATATTGCGGAAAATTGGAAGTAGTAGACAACATCCATGGTTGGTAGTAGGGGACTTTAATGATTTGCTGAGAAATGAGGAGAAGCTGGGAGGTAAAGGAAGTGGCAAACTCTAGCAATAGGTTTTCATGGGATGGGTATAGAAATAATATATGGATTCAATGCCGATTGGATAGAGATTTTGGAAATAACGAGTGGTTTACTTGGTTTCCACGGTGTCATGTGCAATTTTTGGAAAGCATCGAATTAGACCATCGTCCGCTACTGTTAAATTTTGCATATAAAGAGAATAATTGGAGGAGACATTTTAAGTTTGACAAAAGGTGCTTAGAATCTCGAGAGGCTATTAATGTTAAACGCTCCTGTTGGAGAGTAAATGGAGATAATAAATGTATTTTTGATAGAGTGGCTCAAGTTCGGAGAGGCATGTCAAATTGGAGGAGGTGTAATCCTCAAAATTCAGCCACTCTTATTGAGAAACTAAGAAAGGAGATAGATAAAGAAGGTACAAAAGAATTCCCAGATTTTCAGACTTTAGAAGGGTTTAAGAAGTCACTACATTCTGCTTATTTATCTGAAGAACAGTTTTGGAGGCAAAAGAGCCGGGACAAATGGTTACGGGAAGGTGACCGTAATTCACATTTTTTTCATGTTAGCGTGAAAAGCCAAAGGTTGAGAAACAAAATTCAGATGTTGTATAATGAAGAAGGTGTAGAGAAATTTGAAGAAGGCTAATGTCTCTGCATGTTAGTGGTTTTAGGTAATCATTTAGCATCATTTTAAAGTCTTTTAGTTGTACATATATTTTATCCATAGACTTTATTAGTAAATTTGCTATCTTTTAGGAATTTTTGCATTAGTGCTTGCATACATATGCATTTTGGAGATTTTTCAGGACTTTCAGGAGTTTTTAGAACGTAAGTGCAAAATTGGAGAAGGAAAGGGAAATGCAGAAGACATGCCAACTTCATTATCGAGCCAAGCTCACCTCGATCTTAGCACCTCGACCATCTCGGCCTTTCACCTCGATCCTATGATCGAGCCAATGCTAAGCCGGCTCGATCACACACGCATTTTTTTTGCCTCGATCGCATGATCGAGCCAAGGCAAAGCCGGCTCGATCACACATGCATTCTTCACCTTGATCACACCCGGCCAACACGCATCAACCTCGATCATTCACGTCTCACCACCTCGATCCCGGCCCAAAAAATTCAACATGCCTTGATCACCTCTCAACATGGCTCGATCACCTCTCTTCATGGTTCGATCACCATGATTGAGCCAAACAAATCCGACTCGACTAACTTCAAATCAGGATGGACCAGACCCAAGACCTAGTTTTATCATTACATTTTGTCTTTTATGCATTTTTAGGGCTTTCTCAAACACTATAAAAGCCCTATAACGCCTCCATTTAAAAAAGCTTTTATTTGTTGCCATTTTTGGTCTTGTTTTAGGTTTATCTTTTTCTCTGTTTTTGTTCTTCATGTTC
>OVBE01018010.1:0-10171 GCA_900406425.1 Iberis pinnata
CTTGTGTCGAAATGGGCTTTTGGGAGCAGGTGCTAAACCTGGTATCAACAATATTGAAACCATAACAAAGCAAAAACCAACCAGAATCCGCAACAAAAATTGGACACCTCGAACGAAAAGCAAGACTCAAACAAAAACTTCACCGAACCGCAAAACCTTCGCACCTTAGACACAACCGCATGTCCCGCTTACAACACAAAGCAGACCCAACCAACCCAACTAAAACAGAGACGCTGGTCCCGCTAGTCCAAACTGAAGAAGAATCGAGGACTGAAACTCGATGACCAGGAGGAGAAGCGGTCGCACGAAGCGGAACCGTCGGTCAAAAGAACCCGGTGATGCCAGAACCGATATGAAATGCAATTTCTCATTCAGTCGAGTAAAAAGAAAGACTCCGTTGAACTGCGAAAACCAAGCTTACACTACAGAAAATCCTCTGTAAAAACCAAAAAGAAAACAAAAAGACCGATGGTGACGCTGTATGAGCCGCCGACCGCCGGTCAAAAGACCAAAAGAAGAACGACGCCTAGGATTTGAAAAGGCCTAGGGTTTGAAAACACGGGGGGGGGGGGGGGGGCNAGAAAAAAATATTTTATAAATCTAAAAGCCGTCATGCTTTTTTACAAAAAAAAAGAAGAAGAAATAAAATTACAACAGTTTGATCAAGCAAACCAATGATCACCTTATAATTCAAAATTTACCACATGAGAAGAATGGTCTAGGAACTGGGCCATATCCATTTCTGATAGGCCCAATAATAATTAGCCCATTACACAAGCGTGTGTAACAAACCTGGAGTAAATCTGTGAGCAAGACCACCGCACCACACTGTTCCCATCCTTTAAGAACGTCCACACTTCACAACGAGTTTATCATCGTCTTTAACCATCAGAGCCGTCCATCGTTTGGAGAACAAGTTGATCAAAGTGCTCAGAAGATCTCATGATGGCGTTGAGATGTACAGAGAAGGCTCCGATCATATAACGACGCGCATATTTGTGGACAAACTTATCCTAAAGCAACTTATCTTCCATACTTGTAGTAAAACGTAAAAGTACCAAAGACAAGTTGTCATTCTAAAAGATCAAAGGAGTTTAGGTTTAAATATGATCACTAGATGATGCCTGGATCAATTTAATAACAAAATAATAATATAAAATTATTATTTTAAGAATATTTGTTTATAATTTAAGTTTAGACCAATGCTATAAATTTAATTTATAATAATGCGATAAACTATATAAACTTTTAAACACTACAAATTTATATTAGATTATTTTTTTGGGAGAATTAATAAAATAGGCAAAAAATAATACAGTAATTAAAATAATAGGCTTAATCTTTTGTAATTAAAAAGTAATCTATTTTATTGTAAAATATCTGAAAAACAACTTTAAATCATATCATTATATTTCGTTGATTTGTTTTTTATTATCATATCTCATTAATTCTTTTTGTTGAAAATGTGAAAATTTTGAAGAAGAAAACATTCAACAATTTTGTGAAAATAGTTCTGAAGTGAAATCTTGAAAACTATACCTAACAACTATTTTTATGGAATCAATATAACAACTTTACAAAAAAGTCTACCTAATAAATGTAACTTTTCTAAATAAGTATACGAAACAACTTTTACCAAAATATGTACAATAACTATACACAACAACTAATTTCAAAACTAACATTTTCAAGAAATTGTACTTAATAAAATACATCCAGATCAATATAAAAACCATTACGAAATAACTTTTCATAACAAATTTGCAACAAAAACTTTACTAAATAACTATGCGTCAAAATCTGTAAAATAACTATACATATTAACTCCACCGAACAAATCTTGAAGAAACAAAATAATTTAACTATGCACAATAACTTTACTAATTAAATATGCATACACATACTAATTTATAATCATACTTTGTTCAGAGATTTAAAGAGTTTTCATGCCAAATTGTTGGCTATAAAAGGTGTTTCATGATAGTAAATTTGTATAGAATTATTGTTAGACATATATTTACAAGAAAATAATATTTAAGATAAAAATATAATTATGTCAATATTAGCCTATATCTTTAATTTTTTAAAATGTGGTTTTTATTTTAATTTATATTGTTTTTAGATCTTTTTCATAATTATTCTTTAATTTTTACCATGTTCATATTTTTTAAGTTAATTTCCCAACTTCGCTAATAATATTATTTTAAGTATTAAATAAATTTAACATATTTGCAAAAAATCAAATTAAATATTACGATATTTTTAATTTTTTATGAAGTATTTATTATATTTAAATTTCTCCTAAAAATATTTCAGTTGTTTCTTATGTTTTTTTCTTTTTGATTATTCAGTTTAGCTAAAATATTGAATCAAATCAAATAATTTTTTTTAAATTAGATGTCTATAGTTAAATATTTAGAGTATTCTAATTTATTATTATTTTAATGTTTTCAGAATATGATTTTAGTTTATTACTTATTTTTATGTATAATTTCTTAGAAACAATTCTATTTTTTAATTCAACAGACTAATATATATACATATATATATATATATATATATAACTTTAAAATTTTAGATCAATAATAAATAGAAAATAATCATTGTTAGTTTTATATTATATAGTTACTTTTTTTTACCAAAATAAAAATTAAAATAAAAAATAGTAGAGAATAAAAATAAAAAATAAATATAATAAAAATAAATATTTAACTTACCTTATTTGAGATAACTGATATTAATATTATCAATTAAAAAAGAAACAAAAGGATACAATAACTGCATACAATTTTAAAACTTATAAAACAAATTAAAAAGTTTAAAATTTTTTAGAACTAATACATAAGACTCCAAAATAAATTAAAATTTTTTAAAATGTGGTGCCACCACATAAACTCAAACAAGTTTTTTCTTAAAATATATTTAAGATTTGTGTGTGTGGATGCGCATTATGTAGTTTATACATATACATTTCAGATATATATATATATATATATATTGGCAATTTTGCTTTCAATCAAACCAAATGTTAATCCAATATTTTTTTAACTAACAATTAAAAGTAATAAGGCAAGAGAATGTGCAACTAATCACGATCCTTGGCAAGATTAGAAATTTAGAATAAATCATGAGCATGTTCTTTTTTAATTAAAATTTGATCCACATATTGCACGGTTTAAAAATAAGAAAATTGCCATTTAATTCGTGAAGTTACCCAAAAACGCCAAAATAACGTTGAACTATCACGAAAATTAAATTAAACTTCAACTATATTTGACTAAGCCAAATTAATATCATTATTTTGTTTACTAAGCCAAATTAGTGATGACGTTATCTCAGTTAACGGACGTCCGTTAGTTTCTCGTTAACCTTAAAAAACGTCGTTTTCAAATTATAAATACGACATTGTTTTGTCAAGAAAAATGCCAGAAAAAATCCTAACTTTCAAATTTAGGTCATAAAAACCTCCAACTTTTTATTAGGTCATTTTAATCTTAAACTTTCTAACATATATCATTTTAATCTTAAATTATGATTGACCGACCAAAATTAGACTCCAAATTAGTTAACTGTTAATTCCTTTTAACACTAATTCCTTTTAACACCGGTAAACTTAAGGTTTTTTCATCTTTAATGAATGCACTAAGACCAAGTAAAATATAAGGTCTATAAGATGTACAATAGTAATAGCTTCTTCAGACACATTTTTTTAGCTTCTATTGGTTTTATTGTAATGTACAATAATATAAGCTTCTTCAGACACATATTTTCTCTTTCCTAATTCTTATTATTCGACATTTATTAAATTGTCAGTAAACTTTATTCATAACATGAGGATTACAGTGTAAGCAAAAAAGTCTTTCAAATTGTATGAAGATACTTGTAATTAAGAATCATCAAAAGATGAATGTGATAACATTGAAAATTAGAGATTCTCAAGAGAACAAAAAGGAGATGATAAATCAAAAGAAACGAGAGAGGAATTAGAAGAAATAGGAGGTTGGAGATGAACAAAGGATGAGAAGATTTATCAGATCAGAGACGCTACTCTCATAATTTCATATATGATCATTCGATGTCGTTTACAGAGCTAGAGATACGATTAAATACATGATACTACTCGGCTTTAACGCATTTTAATGAGCATTTATGTTTGCTATTAAGCGTTATCCAAGTGTTTTCCTTGAAATTTGATATCTTTTACAGGTTTTCTAGGTTTTGGGTCATTCTGGGACAAAAAGACGGATTTCTGCACGAAACAGATGCAAATTGACATATGCAGATGCAGAGTCTAGCAGAATGATCAGAAGTTTATCAATGTTTGAAGATGTTCCCACCGATGGATGAAGCTTAAATTTTGACACAAGATAGCCACACGAGCTATCTTTCATATGGAAGTGGTTTGAAGTCGATCCATCGGTGCAATAAGAAGTTATGTCTATTTTACTGAAGACTGGTAGAACTGACTCGCAGAAGAAGATCGCGCAGGAATACCCTGGAGTGCACGATCGGGAAAAGAAGTGCCCGATCGGGCATTTGCTCCTGGAATTAGAAGAAAAGAGTGCCCGATCGATCCCTAAACTGCCCGATCAATCCCTAAAGTGCTCCATCGAGTGCCCGATTAATCCGAAAGTGCCCGATCATGCACTTTACCCGAGTATTTTTGGAAAATTTTCATAATTTCCAGAATTGGTCCTCAAGACTATGTTTTATTCTATTTTGGTTTTTTCTTTTCTTTTAGCACTATATAAGCCTTGTGGCTTAGTTTTATTAGACAAAAGCTATTATTATTTTAAGTTTTATTGGGAGACGAATCATGTACCTTTGTGGAGAAGATTTTTGAACCCTATTTTATATTTCAATATCTATTCTTGATTTTCGATTATGAGTTCTTATTTGAGATTGAATTGTCTATGCTTTTCAATGTCTGAGTAGTTCTCTAGTTAGGTTTTAGGGGTTCCTAGGGAAATCATGGTGTGAATGTTAGATTTATCATAAGGGGATAACATTTGTTAGGTTCTTAGTCTATACTTGTTATTAATGAATGAATTAGAGTAGCTAGCTAGTTCATTGATATTACATTGATAAACGCAAAGAGATTTGGTTTAGAGATTTGACCTAGTCTAGATGAATAAGTGTTCTTGCTTGCGAGAGTATTGTCTTGAATGTTTGTGAACAATTGAATATGAACTGTATTGCATGATCAATTATTTAAAAAACGGCGAGAGTTTGTCTCTGATAATTTGAGCATAGGGTTTAATACTCCGAGAGGAGATTATTCCATTATTGTCTTTCATGTTGAGAACAATTTTCAAAGAAAATCCCTGAATGATAATTTGATTTTTAATCCTGACTACCTGTGGTTTTCTCTGATTCCTGACGCTTTTAATTCATAGTTTAAAACTGTTTCTAATTCATCATTTTGATCACAACCAATCTTATTTTTCTGCTATAGCTTGATTCGAGATTTAACTAAAATGTGTACTTTCTGGTCTCTGTGGGATCCTATACTTTACTATATTGATCTGTTCTCTGCAGTATTAGTTTTAGGAATTAAATTCTTAAACTATCAATACCAAGACAAATGTAATATTGCAGATTAGGCTTTTCTTTCCATGCTCAATCACGTAAGCCCAACCCAAGCCCAACCCAAGCCCACATCTTCTCTTTGAGTCATAATAGAATGTTGAATACACTTATCTATTAATTGATTCGGTATGACATGTCCAATGATCACACATGACTAAATAATGTTATAAGTTTGAAGAATTGTTAAAGTCTAATTTGGCTCGGTCAATCATAGTTTAGGATTAAATTGGCATATGATAGAAAGTTTGAGATTAAAATGGTCTAATAAAAATTTGATGGTTTTTATGGCTTAAATTTCAAAGTTTGGATTTTTTATGGCATTTTTGTTGACAAAACGACGTCATTTGTTATAATTTTGAAACGACGTTTTTTAGGGTTAACGAGAAACTAACAGACGCCCGTTAACTAAGATAATGTCTCTCTATTTTGGCTTAGTCAACAATATAATAATATTAATTTGGCTTAGTCAAACATAGTTGAGATTTAATTTGGCTTTCGTGATAGTTCAAGGTTACTTTTGGTGTTTTCGGGTAACTTCACGAATTAAATGACAATTTTCCCGTTTAAAAATATAATATATATTATTTACTTATATTTTTAGTATTAATATTGATTAGATTAATATTATAAATTTATTTTTTATATTTGTACAACATCGATTTATTTGGAATTTTTATATACTTTTCTTTAATTATTTAGATATTTATTATAATTATATTAAATTGTATTTAGTAATTATAATCCTAGGATTAAGAAGGCCCAGTCTTTCGTAATGAAATGCGGGACTTTTCCGCTAGAATTCAAATTCTACTTAAGCATGCATTTTATGTAAGTGAAGATTTCAAAATGAGAGGTAGATGACCAACTTCTCGGGAGAGACATAATTGACTGCATTGATCTTAGCAGTTACGCCCCCTACAAAATTTAGGGAAGCTAAGGGAGCATGAGTCATATATTTTGCAAACAATGAGATTATTTAGATACTATATTTACAGAAGCTAAAGTGCGTCTCAGTTGAGTCACTGAGCGCCCACATCAGTTTGAAAATCATACGGAGACATGTCCATTTTTTGTCATGTTTGTTTATTATATATGTCATATTTGTTATAAAGTTAATTGTAATCGTTAGAGCCATTTATAATTTAGATATATTAATTTAAAGGGAAATATAAGTGATATAATTAGTAATTTGAATAACATTTTTTATTCTAAAAGTAGAAATAAAATATATATATTAAAAATTATAAACTACTTAGTAACAATATGCAAAAACATACAAAACATAACTGGAGCTTCTAGTTTTTGTGGTAAAAAACTCAAGGTTGTGAGTTCTATCACATGAGTTCGAATCTCGGCCATCGTTAATTAAAAGAGTGAATTTCGGCGGTCCTCTTGAATATCATCGACAACTGCGGACACTTTGGGCCTAGTCGGAGTCTTCGATAACATGGTCATTAAAAAAACATACAAACCATATAAAAGTAGTATAAAAGTTTGTCTTCCCACTACTATCTTCATCCAAATTATAATGTATTAATTATAATAAAACTATAACGATGCTTAAAATATATTTAAAGTGTAGTTTATTTTAATATAAAAAGTAATTATAAATTTCTAGTGTGTAAATAATTTGGAAAATCAACGATAATTTTAAATATGTTTTATGTAGTAATCAATTTGAGAATCATAAAATTTTTGGAGACATCCATTTTTTGTAGTGAAACTTTTATGTTTGTGTTATTATATATGTCATATGAGATTTATAAAGATTAATTGTAATTATTATAGCCATTTTTAATTTAGATATATTAATTTAAAGGTAAATATAAGTGATATATTTAGTAATTCAAATAACATTTTTATTCTAAAAGTAGAAATAATATATATATATATATATATATTGAAATTTATAAATATGCAAAACATACGAAGCAAAACCGAATCTTCTAGCTCTAGTGTTAAATGGCTCACAGCTGTGAATTATGCCACCTAAATTCGAATCCCGGCCACTTTTAATTAAAATGAGGTGAATTTTGGCGGTCCTCCTGGATATTCTCGGCGACTGCGGATGATTTGTACCTAGTTGGAATCCTTTGGGGCTTCGAATACCAGGATCATCAAAAAACATACAAATCATATAAAGGTAGTATAAAAGTTTGTCTTCCCACTACTATCTTCATCCAAATTATAATGTATTAATTATAATAAAACTATAATGATGCTTAAAATATATTTAATGCGTAGTTTTTTTTTAATATAAAAAATAATTCTAAATTTCTAGTGCGTAAATAATTTGGAAAATCAACAATATTTTTAAATAAGTTATGTAGTAATCAATTTGAGAATCATAAAATTTTTGGAGACATATCCATTCTTGTCGTAATTTTTTTTTTTTATGTTTGTGTTATTATATATGTCGTATGAGATTCAAAAAGATTAATTGTAATTGTTAGAGCCATTTTCATCAACCAAACATTATATTTTACACTAAACTTTGTAGTAACACAATTTATTTGAAGAAAATTAATTTCTTTCTAGGTATATAATGACATCATTTTTTCATGAGTTTTAATCCTTATTTTAATTTCATTCTAGAGTATTTAGCTTGCATTTAAGTCTAGATAGGATGCATTTTGCACATTATTGCATATTTCAGGTGTTTAAAAAGTGCGGAGCTGAAATAAAATCAAAACCGATGAAAATGATCATAAATGAGCTCAAAAAGGAAATTGCAATGGCCATACCGGTTTAGTGCACCGGTTTGTACTAAACCGGTATTAACTCTTCAGAAGACAGAGACCAAACGCGGGAA
Source organism: Iberis pinnata (assembly GCA_900406425.1). Classification (NCBI taxonomy): domain Eukaryota; kingdom Viridiplantae; phylum Streptophyta; class Magnoliopsida; order Brassicales; family Brassicaceae; genus Iberis; species Iberis pinnata. Next base: position 8,402 of record OVBE01018010.1, read on the forward strand.
ATTGCACCGGTTTGTGCAAACCGGTGCACTGCTTGAATACTCATACCGGTTTCGTGTACCGGTTTCGTGTACCGGTTTGCATTAAATCGGTATGTGTCAACAAAAGTCAATATTTATTACCTTTTCAAGAAAAAACCCTTTTTATTTGGGTTGACCCAATTTGTTCTGGGTAAAACCCATTTCCATTTAGGATATTATATAAACTTGAAAACCTAATTTGGAGAGATTAAGCTTTATTTTTTCTAAGAACACTTTGTAATCTTTGGATTCTTATGCTATTTTGAGTTTGATTTCTTTCTCTGATTATTTTTGTCTTATCAAATCTTCTTCTAATCATGATTAACCACATATCTATCATAAGATTTTGTGATTTCTCAATGATTAGTGAGTAGTTCCCTTTTAAGCAAATTGTTAGGCAGATTAGGGTGATTAAGTGATGGAATGTGATGTTTAGGATTTGGAACTCTTAAATCTTCATGTAGTAGATGTTCTTAATGCTATGATTGAAACGATCACTCAAATCTAGACCTTAGAAAAATTGTGCCCGATAGGTATTCGATGAAATTCTTAAACCAATCGCTGCATGCTAAATGAGGCCTAACCAAGAGATTTGTGCTAGTTAGTTTAGTGGTTTAGCATAGATTAGATCTTAATGTTGTATAATTGTGTAATTATCCAAGAGATTGTCTTAATTGCATGATTAGATAAAGATTCGTGCCATGAAAATGGATTAGTCTATGTTTGGGAATCTTAGATCAATGATTAGTTAGCATTGAACATCACATGATATCATTTGATCACTTGAATCAATAACCTAAACCATTTGCTTAGCCGTTTTACCTTTGAATTCAAGTTTAATTTTCTGTTGACTTATGCTAATTTTCTGATGACTTTTGAAATTGTTGACTTGTTAATTTATGCATGTTTGAATGTTTAAAAACAACAAATATTAATAGCCTAGACTAGACATGATTCTAATATAATTAGTGTATTAAACATTACCTGAATTAGATTAAATCTTAAGTGTTGTATCGACATAAGTAGACTTAAGTATTTGCTTAGATAAGAAATAGCAAATTCTTCTTTACCAATCATCTATTTTAAATTCTATAGTATATATAGTATATTATGATCATAACTAATCTACACATAATTTTTATTTCTTTGAACATGTGTTACTTTTTATCATGTTAATTTTTGAATCGTAACGGATCGATCCAGTAATTTGAACTTCATAAATAACTGAAAATGCATTAGCTATGAAAGTGACCATATTCAATTCATGGTCTGGTAACAAAGTACAAGAAACGACACACCACTTGTTTTTTGTAAAATACGTGTTACTCAAACGACACTAAATATAGTTTGTTTCCAAAAATATCATTTTATTTATAATTAAAAATTATGGATATTAATATATCAATATTTAGTGAAAATGGAACTGTCTAATCCAAATATTAAATTGTTCTTAATGAACTATAATATATGCAACATTATATAAGCTAATTGTATCTTTAAATTTTTAGTTTAGTGTAATTCAACCTTTTTTATATAATGTGACTATTTCGGGAGGAGAAAAAACTTTGTGGTTATTTTTTTTTTTCATAAACTTTGTGGTTATATATTAATAAATGGTTAAGGAACTTTCTCTGTGGTTATAATTCTTTTGGTAGTTCATGAGGTGACGTGATGCGATAAAACTTGAACATGTTACATTAGACCATGAGCAATGAGGGTGTTGAAACCCACATTCAACTGTTGAATACCATG
>OVBE01018012.1:0-10170 GCA_900406425.1 Iberis pinnata
GATGCTCATATTTTCTCAAAGAAAGTAAATATTATTATCTTAAGATTTCTTCTTCTCCTCTCTCTCTCTCTTAAAACATATTTTCCTCTTAAAATTCTCTTTAGAAAAATCTGAGAACCATATCACAAACAAGAGATTTGAGAACCATATCACAAACANAACGATGATGAAGTTCAATATGATGATAAAGACAAGCAGGCTAATGAAGAAACTCATCAGGATGGTGAGGAATTTCAGCAGGATGAAGAAATTCACGAGGCAGACGAATTTGAAGTTGAAGAAGTAACCAACGAATCTAAGGCTAAACGACATAGAGGACCAACAAGGATGAAAGGACGGGTTACCGAAAGCTAAATATAATAATAATGTTTAATATAAGTGTAACTCTGTATAATTGTTCTAAATTTGGTTTTAATATAGCAGAAACCAAAAGGTGAAGTAGGAGAAAATTCAGCAGCAAGAGTAAAAAGTGATTTATTTTTCAATCATAATTAGATTCAATTTTTGTTACTTACAGAGTTGACTTTGCTTTTATATTTTTCAGAGTGTAAACAAGAAACTACAAAACTACAAACCAAGTGTGTGCTGTTTGATTGGTATGGAGATGAGTCAATAGTTGCTGAGGGGCTTTTTCTGTCTTCTGATCCAAAAGAGTTGGTGAATAACATCCCTTTAGGTCCAGACTCAATTAAGGCTTTGGCCCAGTCTGCTTCCATAAAAGAAGCACTTCTTTGGAGACCTACAACCATCATGTGCACAATTGAGCAAGCTATTGGGGAAATGATTGTGTGGCCTGAATAATGTGTCTGATTCAAGAAACAGAAGAAGATGCAATTAGGGTAAATACTGATAACTTACTTTTTCAATTATTGTATTAAGTAATGTTTCGTAATCGTAATTTTAAATTTATAACAGAGTCCCTCCAAATATGCTATGAATAAGTGCAGACTTTTGGAGTGGAACACATGAAGTGAGGAAGTGGTTGCTGAAGGTCGTTGGCAGTGTAAAGAACCAAATTCAGTGGTTAATGGTATTCCTCTAGGACCAAATGCAGTGAAGGTCTTTGTGGACGTGGTAGTAAAACCAGACACATTTCTTTGGAGACCATCCACAGAAGTGACTTGCCTCGAGGAAGCTGCCATGTATTTTCTAGCTTGGCCTTTGAATAGAGTTGTATTCGCAGACGACTATATTCGAACGGTTGAGACAAGTTCTACAAATACCACAATACCATAATCAACGTCAAAGGTACTTAACTATTTTGTATATGTTATGGTTATTTTCTATTTAGGAAAAATCCATTTTGGTACCTGCTGCATTGGATGTGTTAATGTGTTCATATTTGTCTTTGAGGTTTATGTGTTAATGTGTTAAAATGTTTGCTTATTGACATTTGCTGGTTTTGATTTCCTTCAATGGTATCAGTTTTTGTTTGTTGATAATAACGCATGTGTAATAATTATGTATGCATATTTGGACAACGCATTGAAGCTGAAGCTGAAGCTTGGAAGGTAAACCAGAAGTGTAAGATCATTGACATCAATGGATCGACTGTTGTTACTGAAGGACGTTGGGTAACTTACTCGCCTCGTTTGTTTTTTCTCTTTTCGTTGTAATCGGCGCTGTAATTTATCGTTTATCTTTGATAAAACACTCTTGCCAAAAAAGACAAATACCCAGCCCTTGTTACGTTACAGAGGTTAGAATAAATCAGCCTTTATTATGTTTCCGAGGTAAGAGTAACTCAGCCCTTTCGATGTTTCGGAAGTAAGAATAACTCAACCCTTTCGATGTTTCGGAAGGAAGAATAACTCAGCCCTTTCTCTGTTTCCGAGGTAAGAATAACTCAGCACTTTCTATGTTTCCAAGGTCATAATAACTCAGGCCTTTTAACCTTTCAGGCCTTTCAACATAAGATATATAACTCAGCTACTATGTAAAATAACTCAGTCACATCAAAATATAAAACTCAGTCGTATCAGAAATCAAACTCGGTCTTAACAATAATCTAACTCTTACGCATTATATGTCAAAATCACTCGCAACATACAGGAGAACACGACGACGGCGAATAAGATTTCGACGAAGACGATTTCAAAGAAGACGACTAGGGTTAAAAGTAGGGAAACTAAACTATTGTTGTTATTTAAGAAGATTTGTATATTTATATGTAAAATGAAATTCATACACAACAAAAAATTGGTCTGCAATAAAATCAAATTCAATCGCAACGTAAATCAAACACGATCGTAACAGAAATGATACTCAGCCACAACATAAATCAAACTCGTCCACAACATAATCGAACTCATTCGCAACATATATCAAAGGGAATCAATCGCAACTTACCAGAAATTTCGAGGAGGGTTCACAATAAGATTTAGACAATGTTGAGCGACTGAGAAATTTGATATGTATAATATATTTTTTATTGGCATGGAATACGGTTGAGTGACGTGAATTTGTTTATTATAAATTAACCAAATTAAGAGAAAACTAAGCAAGGGGGAAAATCGTAATTTACAAGGGTTTCGAAGATACTCTAGTAATTTTTGAAAAATGTATGCTATTCTATTTATTATGGAACTTTTCTATAGTATTTGAGCTATTTTCTCAAATATAAATGAAAGGAGAATTAGGTGTAGCCATACTTGAGCTAAAATGGGCTTGGGGAAGAGTGCCAAGTGAGGAAGAAATAGCATAACTCCAGCCAACCGAACCTTTAAAACATCCCAAGGAAAAGAAAAGGACCATGGATACTAATGCACTACATATGATTAGGTCCAAGGTAACATTATCACAATGTGCAAAAGGGAATTACATGTATAGGTCCATATATTCATATATTTGATGTTCAACAGGACCCATTCAGAATCTTCCATCTACCAACTTCTTCCACTAAACAACTAGAAATAAAAATATGACTGTCTCTCTGCTTCTCCCTCATCTCTCTTTTTTTCGTCGCCGAGATCGGAATAGAGGTTCGGAGCGGTAGAACGTACAAAAACCACCGCAGTTGTTATCTGACCACAGCGTCCGTGCGCCGCGACCCCCGGGCTCGCCGGCGAATTCAAAGACTGGCGAGCTCACCCAATACTTTTCTCAACTCTTTTTCTTCCCGGATCCGAGCCTTCTCTCTCATCTAGATTCACTGAGTCCTTGCTTCGAGGGTTAAGCCACGCTTTGGCAGTGTAACCAGCCAGTTTCACTATGGCGAAGGAGTATGGAAGTCGGCGAAAGTTCGACGATGGGGATCTCAAGGCATGGCTTTGGGTTGTTTCGTTGGCGGTGAGCAAGGTGTCGTCTTCGTCGTGGAGGTGCGGGAACCACCGCCGCATGGAGTCGCTGTTAAACCAATATCAAAGGCTGATCCGCTCGTTCCTGTGTCATGCCAGAAACCTACATCTACGGCTCTACCGCTCCTTCTCTCGTCATGGTATCTTTCCGACCATCCTCTTCCTCCAGCTCAGAAAGTGTGTTCTCGTGTGGGTGGCAGTGCAACGCTTCTTCGGTCTCCGTCGCCGGATCGTCGGAGTGCCAGACTAGCGAATCCGCAGAGATCGGCGCGGAATCAGAATAGGGGTTCTCTTTTCTACTTGTAGGGTTTTCCCTTTTCATCTTGGGCCAATGCCCATTTTTGAATTAGGATAGCCCACCCAGATCTATTTGTTTGGGCTAGATTCTTTTCTGAGTTGTAATTTTGGGCTGTTTAGATGTATTTATGAAATTAATAAAATCTAAACTCTTTATAAAAAAAACAAGCCCATTCAGAGCCAATAAAGCCTTTCCATATGGAATCATCTTCTGGTTCGAAAGTATTTCATCTTTGATTGATTCGTTGAAATGCAAGATTTAAGATAAGAAGAACACAATAAAACAATTCAACCAGCAGTGTAGGATTAACACATCATCAATAATTGATGCCATACCTTCATGCGAGATAATGAAGAAACTACACTTGGAAAGTTTTGACTGATTTCTTGCAAAGGATAAGAGGCATGGACTATTATCTGGGTGCTTCATCAACTTATAGTATCACCAAGCCTAACATGCAGCAGACAGAACTACCCTTGAGCTCCCAAACATCAAGTGTATTTGATACAGTTGATGATAAGAGATTAATCCCTAAAATACATGACTTCTGATTACAGAACTTTTTCCCATCTTTATTTTAGTTCATCTCACATTTACTAACAAACACAAATTCATTTAAACGAGCATCTATGCATCCATGCAAATTCAAAGATCTAATTTTGTTGAAAGAAGGCCATGATGAAAAGTTGCAAATTAAACATACCAGGATATCATTTTTGAGAATAGAAAGTTCGTAACATCTTGGCTAAGATCTTCAGTCCTTGGATCTTCAAGAATGATAACTAAAGCTCATAGCAAAAACACAACTAATATGAAGAAGAAAATGAATTGCTCACCAATAAAATTAAGCTTTTGTTTCCAAATTCGGGTGCTGAAATGAATAAAAGAGCTAACTCTAACATTTTATATATAGCACTATCATCCATTGTTTTATACTCCATGTTTTTAAAAGCAAACTCTACACCATAACCAGCTAAGCTAACATTATCCCTTACTCCAATGGCACCACATCGTCTAGTTATTCCTTCACAAATAGAAGGTAGTATGGGTCTAATAACATATGCAAATTTTTTTCTTAGTAAACCAAGGATACAGTACAATGCGATTGGAAGATACACACTTATAGAGTTTCCTAATTGTATAGTTTCCTTTTCTCTTATTAGGTTAAACTCTGTAATCGTCTATATATGCCTCTTTAGGCTCATAATAAACAACAACTTTCGTTAAACTCTTTGACATGGTATCAGAGCCTTAGATTCTCTCTTTAATTGATCATAGTAGTGCATCTGACTTCTTTTGTTTGTTTTTTTTTTAAATCTCTGTTCTCTCTATTCATGTGTGCTATCACAATGATTGATGGTGATGAGTATGGCTCGACTGGAAAATCCTCGACCATGATTACTGGTGCTAAAGAGAGCAATATTCTCTCTAATTGTGGTTCGATTAGCAATTCCTCGACCATGATTACTAGTGCTAAAGAGAGCATTATTCCCTCTAACTATGGTTCGACTGGAAAATCCTCGAACATTATAACTGGTGGTATTAATTTTGGCGTTAACAGTGTGACACACATGTCACATACTTCTGATTCTTCACACGTTCTCTCTACCAAAGATGGACAAGATCTTACTTTGACCAACGAACAATGGACGAATCTAGTGGAGCTTCTCAATGTATCGAAAGCTCAAATATCTTATCGTTATCCTGTATGGTTATCGATACCGGAGCTTCAAATCATCTTACAGGTTGCTTGAAGTTGTTATTTGATGTCTTTGACATTCCACCATGTCCTATTGGACTCCCTAATGGTGATGTTATTATGGCGAGGCAATGTGGCAAGCTCAGACTTGGAGGATCAGTCATAATTTCCTCTGTCTATTTTGTACCTCATTTGACAAATACATTGTTATCTGATGCAAAACTACTTCGTGAAAGGCTATGTATTGCTGTGTTTACTGATAAATTTTGTTATTTACAGGACCTCACAACGAGAATCCTGATTGGGGCGGGTGTAGAGCGTGATGGTATCTACTACTTCCGAGAGGTTTATCATGGTCAAGCTAATCTTGTTAGTGCTGTTAGTGGTCATGATTTATGGCATAAGCGTCTTGGTCATCTAGCGCAGTCTGTTATCTTTGGTTTGTCAGACTCTCTTAATTTAAAGGATAATGGTCAAGGAATAAGTGGTTTGTGTGACATTTTTATACGAGCTAAGCAACATCGGTTTGCTTTTACTGATAGTGATAATAAATCTGATGCAATTTTTGATCTCATTCGTTGCGACATATGGGAACCATACAATACCCCATCAACATGTGGATTAAGTGGTTGGTGATTGTTCCTGCGTTGTTTGGGTGTTTCTAATGCGGTTTAAGAGCGAAGTAGGAACACATCTGAGAAACTTTTGTACAATGATGGAGCAACAGTTTCATACTCATGTGCGCAGATTTCGAAGTGATAATGGCATTGAATTTATGTGTCTCATTCATTGCGACGTATGGGGACCGTACAATACTCCACCAACATGTGGATTAAGTGGTTGATGATTTTTCCCGTGTTGTTTGGGTGTTTCTAATGCGGTTTAAGAACGAAGTAGGAACACATCTGAGAAACTTTTGTACAATGGTGGAGCAACAGTTTCATACTCATGTGTGCAAAGTTCGAAGTGATAATGACATGGAATTTATGTGTCTTACACCATACTTTTCCGCAAAAGAAATCCAACATTAAACCTCTTGTGTTGGTACACCACAAAAAATGGTCGTATGGCCGACATATTTTGAATGTCGCTCGATCTTTATGATTTCAAGCCTCTTTGTCAATTAAATTTGGGGGGGACTGTGTTCTTACAACATGTTACTTGATTAATCGACTTCCATCGTCTATCTTATCTGGTAAAACTCCATATGAAGTGTTGCTTGAGAAGCCAACTTCATATACACACATTATAATCTTTGGTTCATTGTGTTATGCACACAAAGGCACTAGATCCAGAGACAAGTTTGAAGAGAGAGCTACTCGATGTGTGTTTTTTGGATATCCACACAATCAGAAGCGTTGGCGTGTCTATGATCTTAAGAGACAAGAGTACTTTGTTTCACGTGATGTGGTCTTTAATGAAGACATTTTTCCATTTTCGCTTACTTCATCCAGTCCTGTGCCACCATTGTCAAACACATATGTATTTGTTGATGATGATGATGAAATACGTCTTCATCTTGTTTCTCAGGATACTCACGACTTAAGGGGGAGTGATGTTTCATTACACAATATGGATATCGTCGTAAGGGGACACTTCTCCTTCACCCCCATCGTCTTTTTAGACTCCGTTTAACCACCGCTTCGTGTACTTCCAGACACATCTTCATCTCCTTCTGCTGACACACATGATATTGTGCGTGAGACAGAACTGGGTAGAGGTCATCGTGAAAAGAAACAGTCTGTTCTTCTTCGACCTTATGTTACATATTCAGCCAAATGCTTTCCAAGACCATCACACTCGCCCTCCTCGATCAGATCTCCTTGCGGTCCACCAGGTAATTCTTATCCTCTAGCTAATCATGTTTCTTCTGTACGCTTCTCTGCCATTTATAGGGGATTTCTTGCATCACTCACGGCTGTGCCACGATCATTTATTGAAGCTATGCAATATACTAAGTGGCAAAAAGTTATGGCTGCAAAGATCACTGCACTTGAAGATAATCACACATGGGATTTAGTGGATTTTCCTCCTGATAATAAAGAAATTGGATGCAAATGGTTCTTCGCGATTAAATACAACGCTGATGGATCTATTGAACATTATAAAGCAAGATTGGTGGTTCTTCGGAATCGTCAACAAGAAGGTATCGATTATGAAGAGACTTTTGCTCCAGTTTCTCATATGGCGACGGTCTGTTGTTTCTTCAAAGTGGCAGTTGTACGTAAATGGAGCTCCATCAAATGGATGTGCATAATGAATTTCTTCATGGCACATTGAATGAGGAGGTTTATATGAGACTACCTCAAGGATTTTCTCCTAACTCATCTAAGGTATGCCGTTTATGTAAATCATTATATGGTTTGAAGCAGGCACCTAGATGTTGGTTTGCTACTCTTCAAACTGCTATTCTTTGGTATGGTTTCACACAATCGGTGTCGGACCCATCTTTGTTTTCCCTCACCCAAAATGGCATTGAACTATACGTTCTTGTCTATGTAGATGATCTTTTGACTGGTGGTAATGACTTTGCTTTCATTACTTCTTTCAAGAACTATTTGAGTGGGTGTTTTCGAATGAAAGATTTGGGTGTAGTTCGATACTTTTTGGGAATTGAGGTTTCTAGGAATTCTAATGGTATTTTTCTTTGTCAAAGAAAATATTGTTTGGATATAATTTCAGAGTGTGATCTTCTTGGTGCAAGGCCGGTATAAACTCCGATTTTCCAAAACCATAATCTTGCTGCCACATATGATTATTGTGACAATCTTGACCAATATCGTCGGATCATTGATAAAATCATTTATCTTGCACTAACACGACCTGAAATTGCTTATAATGTTCATATCTTGTCCCAGTTTATGCAACACCCACATATTTCACAATGGGACGCAACAATGAGGGTGGTTCGTTATTTGAAGAGTTCACCATGTCAAGGTCTAATGCTTTCATTTCGTGCTTACTTAAAACTCACTCGGTATTGTGGCTCTGGCTGGACTGATTTTTCTCTTACTAGAAGATCTCTTTCGGCCTATGTTATTCTCCTTGGTGATTTTGCTCTTTGTTGAAGATCTCAAAAGCTAGGTGTGGTCTCCAATCATCAGCCGAAGCCAAGTATCAAGCTATGGCTGATGCAACGACTGAACTTAAGTGGTTATGTGGGCTGCTGCAGTTTTTTGGTGTGTCACACATAAACTGTTCCTCTATTATGTGACAGCCAATCTACATTGTATCTTGTGGCTAATCCGGTTATTCGACAACGTACAAAACATATTGCGAACGATTGTCATTTTGTGCGTGATGCAACTCGTGATGGACTCATTACTCCTACAAACATTTCGACTCTAGATCAACCTACTGATGTTCTTACCAAAGCTCTTGGACGTGGTCAATTTTAAGCTCTTATCGTCAAGTTGGGCATTCGTGATCTTCATACTCCAACTTGAGGGGGAGTATTGGAAGATACACTCTTATATAGTTTCCTAATTGTATAGTTTTCTTTTCTCTTATTAGGTTAAACTCTTTAATCGTATATATATGCCTCTTTAGACTCATAATAAACAACAAGTTCCGCTAAACTCTTTAACAAATGCACAATACAAAAGCAGAAAGACGCTATCGGAACATGAAATTGTTCTAATACATTAAAAGAAGAACCATTTGAACCCACAACGCAAACTCAAGCCACAAGGTTAAGGAAAAGTCTTCCTTTTATAATCCAATATGTTTTTCAACAACGAAGCAGAAGTTTCTTAGGAAAAAGAGACCATTGTGGCTGTTTAGCAAGTGAGAGGTGAAATTTCCTAAAGAAATCAATCCCAATAGCCTCGTAGATAACGGAAATGAGCTTCCAACTTTCAAAGAAAAATGAACGTGATCAAATTTGAAGGCTCATGCCCCTGAACCGCAACTCTAGCAATGACATCCAGTGAAATGCAGCATAAATAGAGAAAACTCAAAAGAAAGAAGAAAAAACTTATGTATAAGCAGGAGGAGAGGCAAGCAAAGAGAGGAGATCTGCAACATCATAAACGGTCCTAAGTGATAGCTTAGGTTTTTGATGCTTTTTAACATTATTTTTTATTCTATTTTGAGTAGTTTGAATTGCATTTAGGCATAGATAGGTTGCATTTTTCATATCATTTCATATTTCAGGTGTTTGAGGTGTATCGAACAATTTAGGGATCAAAGCTTGCAAGAATGGAGTCGTACTGGTGATAATAGGGATTTTGAGTCCCGTGTTATTAATCAACTCATTGTTGTAGTATAGATGGGTTTGTCAATCCATAATGGTAGCGTACTAAGTAATGTGAATGTATTGGATGCTTTAGAGTCAAGCTAAATGTAAAAGGGAGGTTTGGTTGCTAAATGGTCCTAAGTGCAATGAATGTAAAAAGACATAAAACAGAGAGAGGCTTAAAACACTTTTGGATGCAAAACAGAGTAAAAGCAAGAAATGGTAAAATGTGCAATTAATGTAAGGTCGTTCCTGAGGACAAAGGGTAATTGATTTGGGAATCCATCATGGGCTACCTAAGTACCTAAAATACCTCAAACATTGAGCTGGCCCCTAGATAGTAGCTCTACAAACAATCAATTCCAATTACTTGGCAACCAATCTCAAGCAAAGTAATCACATACTCAATTGTCGTCATAGACGGCGACTACCTCGCGGGCATTAATCTCTACTACTCTAGCTAACTTGTTTCCCACATCTATTCACATAGAAGGGGAAACGAATCTCTGGAACCCCCTCGGTCCGGTCACCTCCAATAACTCACCTTCCGGTGTTGTAGGGCCTAACGGCGGGTCNCCATTACGCCGAGGAGGACCAGAAGGGATCTAAAACACAAACAACTTAGGTACCTAAGCAAACC
>OVBE01018013.1:0-10170 GCA_900406425.1 Iberis pinnata
TATATATATATATATATATTGTATTTTTCTTCTTCTTCTATAGGGTTATATGTAATTTTCAAACTAAACGCTTTAACTAATTTAATTTATGAATTCCATTAACATCAACAAATTGGCTTTAACATCTTAAAATCAATATTACAAGATCTATACATCTTTTAAGAAAATATTAATTTTTCCTTTAAAGTTGGTATTTGGTAAGATATCTATCTCTTACTTATTCAACTAAAAAAAAAAATACCCTAAATAACTTTCTCCCTACTTATCTTCCTACAATTATCTATCATTTTAATTATGGAAATTTTTCCTAATGATTTGATTTGACAAAAAAGCTTAGTACTAAATCAAAAAAATATTTTTTAAAAAACCTCATAAAAATATATTTGTTTATTCCCTACAAGTGTATTTGTTCTCTTCGTTTACCAGTTCATGGCGACCATAAACATGTTTGTTCTCTAATCTTTTCAACGACTTCATAACATTTTTGTAATAACAAATCATTGAATCAATAAAGTTTCGTCGTTACCCACTACCTTTAATTTATTTTCATTACAAAACACAACAACACATCGATCATTATTATTGTTCTTATTACATTGATCATCAAATTTTCTTGTTTTTGTTTTTTTTCCTCTAATGGGTGCGTATAGAGCCGATGACGACTATGATTATCTCTTCAAATTAGTGTTGATAGGAGATTCAGGTGTTGGAAAATCGAATCTTTTGTCTCGATTTACCAGAAATGAATTTAGCATCGAGTCAAAGTCAACGATTGGTGTTGAATTTGCAACAAGAAGTGTTCATGTTGATGAGAAAATTATCAAAGCTCAGCTTTGGGATACAGCTGGTCAAGAAAGGTAAGATCTTTGAGACCTCTCTGTTTTTTTTTTCTTTTTCCCTTTCTTTATACTCTGTTTTTAATCCTCTATGGAAAAATAAATAGGAGAAATTTAATAATACAATTTTTGTGATACTATTTTTTATAAATACAATACGGTTTTCATAAAAACTATAATTAAAATTTTGAAAGTAACAAAATAGCATTTTTTTACACATGAATTTCTTAGATTTTTATTCAGATTTACCAGAAAACGAATGTTCCACATCTGAATTGAACACAAAGTTTCAAAAGGTAAAAAAGAATTGTTCGAGTATATTTTATTTTGGTCATTTTCAAAATTATATAATGGTATACATAAAATAATAAGAAAATAATAGTAATTATATCAAAAAGTGGTGTTATTAAAATGCTTCCCTTTTTTTTGCATTAGTATAATATAAACTTACATAGTAATAATTATTATTTCAGATGTTTTAAATTTTTTGTTTAAGAATTTATTAACGTGATAATATATTTTTAAACACATATATCAAACTGAAAATTTTCAATTGTTTATTTATTAAACTGGAAAATTTCAATAATTCATTTGTAAAGCCCAAAAATATTCTGTAAATAAAGTTGACATCCATCTGCTTCTGTTAAATTTTAGTTGCAAAACCTTCTATTTTTGTAAATCTACATATTATAATGAAAATTTTTAAATAATATGTGTATTATTTGAAGAATTAACTAATGCTCATGTATTTTTTTTTATCGAAATTTTAGCTAGTTTAGGTTTTTTTGGAATCTTCTAGTGCATATTGAGAACTTTTTTTTGGAACCTAAAACCAATCTCTATGTACAGAGATTTTAAAATTTTTTAAAGATTGCAATTTATATTAGGCCAAAATTGTATAATTTTTCAAAAAATAGCATTTTCTAGCTAAAATTTTTAAATTGAAAAATGGGCCGTAAGCGCATGTTTGCTCTGTTTGGACTCAGGACCGGCTCTGTCTATGTATGTGCTCAGTTTTATCCTTTGGCTATTATTTTGAGCAATATCGTTTGGATTGTTAAACAGATACAGAGCAATCACTAGTGCATATTACAGAGGAGCAGTAGGAGCTCTTTTAGTATACGACATAACTCGTCACATAACATTCGAAAACGTTGAACGTTGGCTTAAGGAGCTTCGTGATCATACTGATTCCAACGTTGTAATCATGCTTGTTGGTAACAAAGCTGATCTTCGTCATCTTCGTGCTGTACCTACAGAAGAAGCTAGATCATTCTCTGAAAGAGAAAACATGTTTTTCATGGAGACTTCTGCTCTTGATTCTACAAATGTTGAACAATCTTTCACTCATGTTTTGACTCAAATCTATCGTGTAATGAGTCGTAAAGCTCTTGATGGAACTGGAGATTCTACCAATTTGCCTAAAGGACAAAACATTGATATTGGTAATAAAGAAGATGTTACTGCTGTTAAATCTTCTGGTTGTTGTTCTGGTTGAGATTTGTATTTTTTTTTTTTTTTTTATGTAAACTTCATTTTATTTTAACATGATTATTTATCTTTTCGATCATATGTCATATGATAAATCTACAATCCAGAAATCAGGGACCAACGAAAAATTTTTATTGCGTGTATGAGGGATAAAAAACACAAAAAAATCATGTGATTAAAATTCGTATACAAGTTGAAGTTGTGAAATGTATTTTTTTTTTTAATGCATCAGTTTGATTTTTCAGATACCCCATCAGATTTTGGGTCGGGTCGGATTTTGGTTGGGTACCCGAAAAACATTAGCTTAAGATCCATTCGGGTAACAGAGATTTTTGGTTTGGATTTTTTCAGATTAGGTTTGGGTCGGGTTTTGAGTTTTGGGAAATATGTCCAGCCCTAATTGAGAGTAGTATTTTAACCAAACCAACTTTATAAGTAAAGTGAGTATTTTAACTTAACCAATAAATGTATGCGAGTAGATTCAAGACAAGTAGATGTGTATTCGTTAGAACTATTTTTTATTCCGTCTAGTGGTTAAAACAAATTGACAGGACTACAAACAAGACCAAACCGAAGACCTAAAAAGGCAGTTCAAAGCCGGGCGTAAGAAGATAAAACTCCGGAGTCAAGCTAAGAGAGACAGATCATTGCAAAATACAATTGGAAAATTAAACAGAACACTAAATGACCGAATTAAAACAGCAAAACCAAAAGACCCACTCCAAAAAACCTAAGATACTGCTAAAACAGAGTTGGAATCGGAGAAGGCTTGAGCTGCATTATTAAATAGTTCATGACAAACTTTATTGTACACTGAAATATATAAAAAAATATAATTTATTTTGAATAAATCAAAGAGTTAAATAAATTCAATTTTTCAACGTCAAGCTGTTTACATCTCCAAGTTTCAAAGAATCAAATAAATCTAAAATTTTTATGATAATACTCATATCATTTAAAACACAAAATTTTGATGACCAAATCATTTTAGTCTTAAAAATGTTGGACTTAAACGAATTTTAAACGGTTGAGTTTTCTTGAGACCAAAACGACTTCTTCAACAAAGAATTGAGATAAGCTTTATCTTAAAATCTTGGGATTTAAATATATTTTTTCCAAAAAATTTATGATTTTTTGGTTCACTTGAAAATTGAGAATTGTTTTTGACATTTTTCTTTTTTAATAAATAAAACCCAAAAGAAGCACTTCAAGATATATATGTGTTTATCCCTTGGTACCCAACTAGTTTTTTTGGCCATATTTTCTTTTATTTGGTTAAAAAAATTAGTTAGCGACTCTGTATGAATTTTAAAATCTATTACAAAAGTAAAACCGTAAAAATACAATTTTCCAATAGAACGGCAAAATCAAAATATTATGAAAGAACAAAAAAATAACAATTTAACAATAAAATCGCAAAATAAAACTTTAACAATGAAACCAAAAATTACATTTCTTCGCAAAAAAATAAAAAGTTATGTTTTTCCGTCAAAATACCGTAAAAGTACATTTCCTCACTAAAATCACAAAATCATGTTATTCTGTAAAAACCGCAAAATTATATTTTGTTGTCAAAATCGTAAAATCATGTTTTCCTGTCAAAACCACAAAATCATGTTTTCTAACAAAACCATAAAATTAAATTTTTTTTGCAACAAAAAAAAAATCATGTTTCCTGTCAAAATATCAAAAATACGTAACATCATGTTTTTTGCCAAAATCGCAAAAAATCATGTTTTCGCACCAAAATAGCAATATTATGTTTTCCGCTAGACCAAAAAATCAATTTCTTTTGCCAAGACCACAAAATCATGTTTCACTAAAACTGCAAATCACGTTGTTAGCCACAACTGCAAAATCATGTTTTCTCGTCAAACCCGCAAAACCACGTTTTCTTGTCAAAATCGCAAAATCATGTTTTCTGCTAAAACTTCAATTACTCGAATGGGTCTTAGGCTAATGTTATTCGGGTACCTAACCCGAACCGTTACCCAAAAAATCAAAATTGATTTATTAAACAAAAAATACGCTTTCTAACTTTAACTTGTATGCAAATTTTAGGATTTAGGTAACAACATATTTTTTTAAGTTCAATTCTTATTCTAAAATCTAGTAGTAATTTTCAATATTTTAAAACTAATTTTGTTGTTATTTGGAAATATATTGGTTTGTGATGACCTACAGCCGAAAACCATATTAATATTTTAACTAATTTGAAATATTTATATTATTATTGGGTATTTTTTATATATTTTTTGGATATTTTAATCAATTTCGGGTACATATGGATCTTATATAGAATGTAATTATTCCAATCAGTTTAGGATATATGGATCCGATATGGGTACCTAACCCGAACCTGACATGACCCGACTATGACCCGACTTGAACCTGATCCGAAACTTTCTGGGTCCATTATGGGTAGTAGATTCATGTACCCAAAAAATTAGAATCCGACCCGAAAATCCAAATGTCCACCCTTATTAGTGGTTGTGTCACCGTCGTTGCCTTGTTACCAGACAAGAGATCGAGTCTGGCTATTCACATAACAAATGCATTTTATCATATTTATGAAGTTTGGATTACCGTACCGCTCCGTTATAACCCAAACATTAATGTGAAAAAAAATAAAAATTCATAGATCGATCCACTTTTTCCAATTAATTTTACGTTTGAAAGCATGTAATCCTACCAAGCAATCCATAATCGAAAAAAGAAAAAAGAAAAAACAGCAATCCATAATAAACCGTATAAAGTATTAAATCTACTGAGAAGTGGACACCAATATGAGCTCAGTACAGTGGTAGAGACTCAAAGCATGCGTAATGAGTCCCACCCGGGTTCGAGCATCATTCATATTGGTACACTAATTGAGATTTGAAAGAAAGTGGTTTCTTTCTCCTCTCCCTCTCGNTGAAGTTTCAAATCTCAATTAGTGTACCAATTTGAGCTCAGTACAGTGGTAGAGACTCAAAGCATGCGTAATGAGTCCCACCCGGGTTCGAGCATCATAGATATTGGTACACTAATTGAGATTTGAAAGAAAGTGGTTTCTTTCTCCTCTCCCTCTCGACATAAGATGATTCATGTACATGTTATTGTTAAATTATTATTGACCTCAAATTGAGGTAATCTAAATTACCTTTTTAAAATTATTATCTTTCTACCTTTTTTTGTTACATTATACTAATATGTTTATATTATTGTTTAATTTTTTTTTTTTTGCAAAATTGTTTAATATTCTAAATTTAAATATAGTTTAAATCTATTTTATAACATAGTGAATATTAGAAATATTATTAACATAAATTTTTAGTTATTAAAATTAAATTATATTCTATATTTATCATCTTAAAGTTTATAAAGTAAAATTTATAATCAAGTTCATAAATTAAATTTTAAACTTTTTGAAAATAAAAATATCTACTATATATTTTTATGTTATGTCCGTTGTGGTTCAAAGATAAATGTGATAAAAAATTATGTTATGAAGTACATTACTATATTTAAATTTCAAAAACATATAATATTCTAGTATTTTATTATGTTTGACTTGATTATTGATTTTTAACAAAAAAAATTAAATTAATCAAAATAAAATTTTAAATTAAATATCTATAAATAAAAGTTTTGCTATTATAGTTTGTCATTTTTAGGACATTTATATTATTTTATTAGTCTAGTACTCATTTTTGCATTTGATGCGAGTTCTTACAAAGAAAAAGATAATGTAATATATGTCCTAATTTTAAAATTTTAAACAAAGACATATGAAAATGTTTATTATTAATTTAACATTATATAACTATGAGTTTTTATTTTCAATAAAAATCTGAAAATATAAAATAGAAAATATAAAAAATATATGTAATATAAGTTGATATTTAAGTTTTTTATTCGAGATGAATACCATTAAATATACCAATTAAAAAAAGAAACAAAATTACAATAAATGCATTAAAATAAACTAAAAATCTCAAAAATTGCGGAGCCGCCACGTAAAGACTAAAATGCTTTTCCTTTAATATATATATATATATATATATATATATATAAGATTTTAAACGAAAATTNAGAATTATTATTTTGGAAAAATATACCATATGTTCCTAAATATTTTTCAAATATTTCAAACATAAAGTTTGTGTTTTAAAATTTTAGAATATATAGTTTTAAGTTGGGGTTCAAAGTTTATGGTTAGTTTCAGAAGAGTTGGTGTTTAGATTTTGATGTAAATTTTTAAAATCATTTAAAAATTTTATATTTTAAAAATAATTGGAGGTTTAATATTTTTGGAATTAAAACTAAAAAGTTATTCTTTTTAAGAATCTCGTTTATTTATTGTACTCATCTAATTACGTTTTTGATATGCAAAAATATCAAAAACACATTTTTCCGTCAATCCCATAACATTATGTTTTCCGCCAAAATCACGAAGTAATTTTTTCGCACTAAATTCGAAAATTCATGTTTTTTGCTAGACCAAAGAAATCACGTTTTTCCACCAAGACCGTAAAATCATGTTTTCCACTAAAAACACAAAATCACATTTTTAGCCAAAACTGAAAAAATCATGTTTTCTTACCAAAGCTGCAGGATCATGTTTTACCGCCAAAACATCAAAATCATATTTTTCCGCCAAAACCACAAGATCACGTTTTTTCGACAAAACCATAAAATCATGTTTTCTGCTAAAACTATAAAATCATATTTTTCTAGTAAAACTACAAAATAGCATTTTCCGCAGGAACATTTAAAATTACATATTGTCTCAAAAATCTCAAGATTACATTTTTTCTACTCAAATTGCAAAATCATATGATGCTGAAAATTTTGTTCGGTTTAATAAAAAAGTTAGGTATTTTTGTAAGAAACGTGATTATCTGTTTTCAGAAAAGGTTATTTTTTAGTTTTTACTAATAAAATTTGATTTTGAAGCTTTAGTAGAATAACACAATCAGATAACTAATATATTATGGGATATGAATCAATATAATTATTACCAATTGATTTTGAGTTAGAAGCTTATAATCATAACATAATAACAAAGTCAGATTTGATGTACGGCATGATCCATAATTGGTTCCACCATTCTTGTCCAAACCATATGAGATTATTGATAAATAAAATCTATTATTTTGGAATGTGTATTAGGAATAATAATATTTCACATTGTAAATTTTTTTTTGATAAACCGTGGAAGTTTCGAGCCTTTGGCCCATAATCTTCTTCGGTGTCCAGAGTAAGTCGTTGATAATACTTATTTAAGTCGTAAATCACTCCTCCCAAGAGGTTTAAACTAGTAACTTTGAATACTCCAAAGAATGTCTCAACCACTAGACCAAAATCTTTTGATCTCACATCAAAAACATAAAAGAACAAAATTTAGTATATAAGAGACATCGACCAATTCACTTCTTACCAATTAATTTTACGTATTTTATATGTGACCATAACAAGTAACAAGAGATGGGGAAAAAAACAAGTAACAACGTAGATCACAGCAATCCATAATAAACCGTGTAAAGTAATAAACATAATGGTAAGTGGACACCAATTCGAGCCCAGTACAGTGGTAGAGACTCAAAGCATGCGAAGTGAGTCCGACCCGGGTTCGAACATATTGGTACTCCGGTAGAGAGAGTGAAAAAAAACGTTTCGTTCTCCTATATAGAAGATTCATATACATTATTCTCTATGAGAATTAATGGAGGCTAATGTAAATGAATATAATGATTGCTTCCACAACATAAGACTTCCAAAAGTGAAATCTCTGTTGTCGAGGTCGGAATCTATCACAGAGCACACATGCTAATCTCTGAGATAGCAAAGTGAGGTAATCTAAATTACCTCTTTTTTTTATTATTACTATTATCTTTCTACTTTTAGTGTAAACTTTTTTGTTACATTATACTAAAATGTTTATATAACTTTTTATGTTTACTATAAAACTATTTTTTGGATAAATATACCGTATGTTCCTAAATATTTATTAAAATGTATATTTTTCAAATATAACAAACATTTAAAATTTGTATGTTTTTGGAATAATTGGAGGTTTAGTATTTTTGGAACTAAAACTAAAAAAGTATTATTTCTAAGAATTTCGTTTATTTATTTGTATTCTCTCACATGTTCATTAGTTTGTCATCTGCTAATACGCTTTGCCAACATTTTTTTATTGGTGTTTTTATTACGAACGTAAAGGCGATAATATAAATAAAAATACGAAAAGTCTCTTTTGAGAGTTTATTAAATAAGAGAATATTGAGCCACAAGTTACATACATATATATGAATTATATAAATAAATAATAGCATAATTCTAACAAAAAATTATACAAATAATTAATAGCATAATTGATATTGGTGGTGATTGATATGTGTTGTGGATTTATATTTTTTTGCTATAGAAAATTCGCTGAAGGAAATTATTGTTGTAATTTTTATTTTTTTGTTGTAGGATTTTGGCCGTTTCAAAATAAAATTATCATTGGCAAATATCAGTGCTGTAGATTTTTTTGCTTTGCAGAGCCAAAAAAAATATTCAAAGCTTAAATACTAGTGCTTTGAACTTTTTTGCTCTGCAGAGCTAAAAAATATACAAAATAAAATATACTGTTTTAAAAATAAAAATTCTCCATATAACTTGATTGGTGAAAACCTAATGCTTTAAAAATTAATATAGCTCTATGACGATTTAAAAACACTTACCAATCACCATCATTGTTTACTAGAAAGTGGAAAGCCAATATCATTTCGTGTTGTAGGAAATAAAGCATACAACGTACTACAAAACAC
This sequence comes from Iberis pinnata, assembly GCA_900406425.1. Taxonomy (NCBI): domain Eukaryota; kingdom Viridiplantae; phylum Streptophyta; class Magnoliopsida; order Brassicales; family Brassicaceae; genus Iberis; species Iberis pinnata. The sequence continues at coordinate 9,128 of OVBE01018013.1, forward strand.
CCTAGCAACGCCGTAAGAACTTATTTGAATAAATCAAATTAAACAGTCAAGTAAATTCTATTATTTCAAGGTCTAAGCCATTTAAATTTCAAATTATCAAAAAGTCAAATAAATTACAAACTTTTATAATAATAAAAAATCACAAAATTTTTGTGGACCGAACCATTTTAGTCTCATTTCATGTCAATTTTAACGGATTTTAAACGGTTTAACTTTTTTTGAGACAAAAAATGGTTTGGTAAATAAAAGTTTGAGATTAGCTTTGTCTTAAAAAGCTTGAGATTTAATTAATATTTTCCATAAAAGTTTTGATTTATTTGACTCATTTGAAAGTTGAAGGTTTTTTGTGCATAAAATTGAAAGTTGATCTTTTTTGGCATTTCTTTATTTTAATAAATGAAACCAAAAGGAAACAACTCAAGATATGTGTTTATCCATAGATACCCAACTATTCCCTTTATTTTGAATTACTTATCATTCTAAGCTTATTTGTTTGTTATAAATTAAGTGTCGTTCTCGCTTTTCAACATGATTTATAAGAGATAGTACATATTATAACCTTGATATATATGACAAAACATTTTAAATTAAATTAAGGAAAATTTTGCTAAACTACATCTAATTGTACAAGTTATTTGAAAACTACACCTTTTTAAAATAAAATTTGAAAACTACCTTTCTAATATTTTAAATGTCTGTTTTGCCCTTTTATTTTTCAGTTTTTAAAAATTAATTTTATTTGATTATTTTTAATTAAAAAAAAAATCAATTCTTGTTGCAAAAAAACAAAAATATCACAATAATCACTTTAATCTTTTATGTTTTATATTAAAAAGTGGTTATATTAAAAGAAAGAAACAAAGGTAAAAAAAATAAACAAAGGTAAAAAAAGAAAAGAGAGAAGGCGACGTGTTCTGTCGCTGAAGCTTCTGCCGCCGCCGAAGCTTTACGCTATCGCCGGAAATCCGTCGCCGGAAACCTTCAAACTACTTTCCCGTCGAATTCCTTCTTCTCTCTGCCACAGTTTCTTCTACAAGGTTCCA
>OVBE01018014.1:0-10170 GCA_900406425.1 Iberis pinnata
ACGTAACTACGTCGGTTTTGGTCAAAAGAGGGTTTGACCGGAACCGGGGTGTTACACGGTCCAACGTCGGACCTACCAGAAGCTGTCACCAAAATTTTTTGGTCCCATTCCGGTGGTGGAACGTATCGGTAAAGCTGCTTATCGTCTACAATTACCTCCCGACTCGCGCATCCATCCGGTCTTCCACGTTTCGCAATTAAAGGCTGCTATTGGCAAAGACCGAGTGGTGCTGCCATTACCACCAGTTCTGGCTTCTGATATTCCACAAGCATCATTACCTGAAGCTATTCTGGATTCTCGTTATGATCTTACAGGGGAAATGGTCATCTTGGTGCAATGGTCTAACTTACCTGCTGCTCAAGCTTCTTGGGTGTCCTACTCTGAATTTCGCAAGGAATTTCCTGATTTGAAGCTTGAGGGCAAGCTTCGTCTCAAAGGGGATGGTATTGATAAGTATCCTCGAGTTTACGTTCGTAAGAAGAAAGGAGTTGAAGACAAGTTACAGAAGGAAGTTGACGTGGACAGTGAAAAGAAGAACCTCTCTTGAAGACAGAGGCTTTGCTTTAAGGGTTTCTTTTAAGTTGCATATAAATAACAGCTCTTGGAGCCATTTGGTTTTTATGCTTTTCTTGTTGCCTCTAGACTTAAACGTTATGAGTTTGAGGTGCCTTAAATCGTTATGAGATCTTTGGATGTTTGGTGAGTGTAATCATTTGTGACTAGTAAAGGACTTCGGAATAATTAGCTCAATGTCTATTTTGGTTGAAGGTTGAATGAGAAAGTTTGAATCTTTGTCTTCTTCAAAGTTTCCATTTTTATTCTGTTTTCTGTAAAGTTACAATTTTTCTGCAAGTTCTTATCTTTCTTACATTTGGTTTGATCAATACTCTATCAATATATATATATATATATATATATATATATATATATANGAACATAAAATTATAAAAAAGATTGTAAGGACTGACAATTGATTATAAAGAACAGAACACGAAACTTATTATATTATGTACACAGGGGATGGGGTTCGTTTGCTATATACAGACACAAAAGACACTTGACAACACACATTACAATGGTAAGAAGCAATTTATGCATCAACGGAGACACTTACAGCATTAAGCTCCATATGTTGTCTTCCATCCTTCTTTGGATGTACTGTTAAAGTTGCACGAGCTTCAGCTCGCGGGTTCTGATCATTTCCAGGTTGAGAGATCGATATAGCGCTCACGGTTGATCCAGCCGCCCCATTATTATTGTCGTTGTCTGCTACAATGTCCCATGATTCTTTCACGGAAGCAACCTCGAGTCCATTCTCGTGGTGTTTCTCCATTTCGAATGTTGTGGGAAGGATGACATAGTCGTTTATTGGATTGTAGAATGGATCAGGTTCGCCTACGTTTAGCCATTGTTTAAGCATTCGAAAGACACGATGATCGTTGAGAATTCCTCTGTGTTCACCGGGAACTCCAACTCTAGCCACTGCTTCAAGCCCATCTGCCTATAAAGAGAAACATCGAAAGGAACCGTTACAAAGAGAAATGATTCTGAGCGGGGCATAATCATGCAACATACCATGGCAGATTCAACCGGGACTGTTCCATCACCGTCAACACATATATACGTAGGCTGAATCACAAGAAAATACAATATAAGACCATTTATTGCCTTCTATGATGATAAATTCAAATATGAGGATGAAAATATGTGTTACCTGGAAGTATCTTAGATTCGTTAGATCTTTAACGGGCATATTTTCATTCCCGTAGCTGCAGAGGAGTATCGACATTAGAAACAGCGACAAAAGTTGCAAAAATAAGTGAGACATCAACACCTACCAAACACTGTGAGGAGTTTCCAAGTTAGTTCCATATATGTTATAGAATTTAACTTGAGAAGGAAGCTTAGCAGAGTATAATATTCTCTTGGTTTCGTGAGCCCAATCCATGATCTTCCAGTTAAATGGAAGATCAATGGACTCTCCACAATAATCAGCCTGAAAATTTGTGTGGAGCAGAGGATCAGTCAATGCAACCAAAACATCATCGATCAATGAAAGACGGAGTAGAATGTAACATACTGTGTTATTTGAAAGAGATCTAGTAAAAACTTCAAGGCTTTCCAAACTACGGTAACTCTCAAGAATAACATCAGAGGTTCCAAGTCCGTCATCGCTTTCTTTTTCTCTCCACAGCTCCAAAACGGGAGGGATTTCCCATTTGAAATACGGGCAACACATCAGCTCGTAAATGGATGGACATTCAATAAGCTGAAACAACAAAAGAAGCCGGGAAAATGATCTCAACCGCACACAAACAACAACAAATGTGATAAACTGTTAATTGATCATTACCAATTGATGCATGCTCCACTTAGAGACGAAAAAGTTCTGTTCCCAACCATTGACAAACGACATTCCATTTAGTAAAGTCGATGTGATATATCCAGGAGCACCTGAATCAATAATGCGAACTTGATCAGTTTGGTACTACTATACGAGTCTCGAGTCAAATCAGAAGTACAAGAACTTACCGCGAAATGGAGCAGCAATAGCAATCCAATTCTGTACATACTTCTCGAATATCTAATGATAGTACAACCGACAAAAATGTCAGATTGAGATGAAATCATAATAATAGAATAGACCTACGGATAGAGAAAGAGGATATATAGATATATACATCCGTGTGCAAACCCATGAAACATTTCACCAACAATCCACCCATAGAATGGCTAATAACATTAATCTTCTTCTCTCCTGAAGCTATATAAACTGATTCCAACTTCTTAGCAAATTGGTCCAAAGTTTCTTGAAGCCTAAACCATTACAAAACCGATCAATGTTTGTCAATAGAAACCGAAAAGAGATATGCTTTTTTACCTGTTGCTTTGTCGAAAATCATAACCGAAACCAAACAGTGTTTTTCCTTCTTCAAATCCCCATCCAAGCATCTCAACAATCATCTCATGGAAATAGAATACAGACTCACGTCCAACAATCTACAAAAAGTGTTGATTAAGAATCGAAAAGTTCTATAAACAGAAAGTTTGAGAATTACTTCAATACCATATCTGGATCTAAGACATCAATTGCAAGTAATCCAGCTCTTTCTTGTGGAACAACAATACTCGATTTCGGATCAAGAGAAATCGTTTTACCTGTTTCAGATTAACGTGTTAAAGAGCTGATAGACTTTTGTATAAGCAATCAAACTTGCTTATGATTTGAGCTAATTACACTCAAATCAACAAGGTAAGCATAAACCCTAACTAGATTCCTCAAATGGCGGATTTAAAAAAAGAACAGTTTTTTACCAGTTGAAGGATCAAATCGAGACCACATCTTTGTGCGAAACTCATGATCAGCACCAAAAATCCTAACCCAAACTCGCTCTTCGTTTCCGTTTTCATGATCAACAGCGTTTAAAATCGTGCCAGCAATTCCAGGAACTAGAAGAACTGGATCTAAATTCGGGTCAATGTAAGGTTCTTGTTTCGAATTTTTAAGCTTTAACCAAGCTTCTACTGATCGAATGAGTTCTTCCAATAATAAAGCCATAGTTGAATCGAAATCGTAAGGAAATTGAAGGTGAGATGAGAATTTCGTGAAATTCAATTCAATTTTGGGGGAAATTAGGGTTGGTGAGAAATTTCAGGAACGAAGAAAAAAAAACAAATTTTATTAAAATAAGCCGTACAAGTTAAGGAGGGAGAAAAATTGTAATAATGATATGATTAAACAAACATAAAAAATCTCTATTGGATAAGGCAAGATTGAAAATTGGATTATTAATATAAAAAGAGGTTAATAATATAAAATTATTATTTTCTCTTATCTGTAGAGTTTCTAGATACTTCAATATTTAAACTTAGCCCAAAAGAAAGATAAAGTTGTTATTTTTCACACGGAAGTTATTATTGTTAAAAGATTTAAAACCCAAATTTCCTTTTTCTTTTCAATTTGTTCTCCGCTTTTGATTTGGGTCACATAAGCCCTCTATTCAAGCCAATAAAGATTAAGATTAGGGATGGGGAAAAACCGGAATCAAAGAATCGAAAAAGAAAAAAAAAATGATTTTGGATCGGTTCTAATTCCACCCAAATTATCTAATAGTTTCTGAGAAGAAGAACCATAGATATCGGTTCGGTTTCGGTGTCCACCCGAGAACCAAAGAACAGACCATATAAATAACTTTATAATTTTGGTTTAGAGATTTTAGTGTAGATTTAATTTTTAGGTTTTAATTTTAGTGTAGATTAACATTTTGTTTGTGACATAGATACTACATATTTTGTTTCATAGTTGTGTTGCTTTGAATTTTTTTGGATATTTTAAAACGAATTTCAGATAATATTAAACTAATTTCAGATATTTTTGTTTTTTCGAATAATTTTAATCATTATAGGTATATAATACCTATAACCAATTAAAAACCGATTAAGAACTGAATATTTCGGGTTTTCGGTTTAATGTAGAATCGAACCGATCGAGAACCGATAAAAACTAAACCGGAACCAAACTGAATCAAACTGTGATCCTTTCAACATGAATCAAACTATAATCTTTCAATCAAGATCTAAGCGTTTAATCACTAAATCAATTCATTGTTGGTTACAAACTACATTTGAGATAGAGCTTACAATTTTATAGAAATAGTGGCGATCTAATAACTCAAACAAAAATAAAAATTACGGTCATATAGCTTGTGATAAGGTTGATATATGATTTGATTACAAGAGATATAAGTATAACATGCTTTATACGTGTATATAAGTGTACTCAGACTGTCATTGTTTTTTAGTTAGTGAGAATATAACAAACTCTTTATTAAGACTTCTTTCTCTTCGGATTCTTAAGCTGAGTCGGTAACCACTAGCTCACTTACTTCTTGGTGCAAAAATTATTAATTAAAAAATATGAATATGTTGTAACAAATCAGTCTTGTGGTATTAGTTTGTTATAAACAAAGACGGCTAACTTGACAAGAAAAATATTTTTGTATATTCATCAATATACTTTACAATCATTTATATAGTGAAGCACTCTGGTCTACTTTCCTAAAACATTAGTATACAATAACTCATGATTTAATATACCATAAACAGAGAATAATAATTGAGATCAATATCCGAACACCTTCCCTCAAGTTGAAGTATGGAGGTTTGAGATGTCCAACTTGCACAATAAAGTATATATCATACTCCTTTTAACCCAACGCCTTAGTGAAAATGTCCACGAGCTTGTGGTTTGTTGGAACATAATTAGGAGTCAAATTGCCTGATAAAATCTCGTCACGAACAAAATGACAATCAGCCTCGATGTGTTTTGTTTGTTCATGAAACACGGGATTTTGTGGCAATATGCAGTGCCGATTTGCTGTCATAGAACATGAGCATAGACTGAGTGTGTGAGACACCCAAGTCACGAAGAACCCGCTTCAACCAGATTACTTCTTGTGCCAATGACAACATCGCTATATACTCGACTTCAGCCGATGATCGACTAACCATCTTTTGTTTATGTGCTTTCCAAGAGACTGGAGAACTTCTGAGTTGTGCAAAATATCCTATAATAAAGCGCCTGGTTATGGGACAACTTGCCCAGTCCGTGTCATACCAACCTGTGATAGTGAAATCATATTATGATTTTAATAAAATACCTTGACCAGGTGCGTTTTTGAGATAGCGTACAACCCTCAATGCTGCTTTCCAATGTTCTTCACAGGGATTCTGCATAAATTGAGCTAGCGTATGTACCGCATAGGAGATGTCTGGCACTTTTAAGTAGATCATCATGCCAATTAAACGTCGGTAAGGCAAAACATCAACATGTGGAGGAATCTCGGATATAGCTAAACGATGATTTTGAGCCATTGAAAAAGCAACTGGCTTTGAGCCAAGTAACCTTTGTTTCTGCAATTATCTCAAGTGAGTATTTCCGTTGAGAAAGATAGAAACCAGATATGTTTCTAGCAACTTCCATACCAAGGAAGTATTTGAGAAGGCCTAAGTCTTTCATGTGGAAGTATGTGGATAGATACTGTTTAAAAGAGATAATGACCTACTAGAATAACCCGCAACCATATCATCAACATAAACCAGAACTTGCAACTAAATACCTTGTTTTGTCAGAGTGAATAAAGAGTAATCGGACTTGGAAGCCTTAAAGCCATATAACACAAGATCTTGTGATAGCTTAGCAAACTAGCAACGAGGGGCTTGTTTAAGTCCGCACAAATATTTGTATAGGAGGCAAACAACATCTGGTTCGGAGGAGGTGAAACCAGGTGGTAGTTTCATATAAACCTCTTCGCGCAAATCGTCGTGTAAGAAGGCATTATTAACATCTATTTGGTGAACCTCATAGTTTTTACCAACAGCTACACGTATAAATATTCTTACAGTACCCATTTTTGCAACCAAAGAAAAAGTTTCTTCGTAATTCTCACCTTCTCTCTGTCGGTTTCCCATTGCTACAAGTCAGGCTTTATGCCTTTCTACACAACCATCAGCCTTAAATTTAAGTTTATATACCCATTGACATCTAATTGCCTTCTTTCCTAGAGGTAAAGAAACAACAAAATAGGTATTGTTAGATTCGTGTGCTGTTAACTCTGTACGCATTGCTTGACACCAATTTTTATCTATATCAGCTTGTTTATAGCTTGATGGTTCGGTTAGTGAAAGCAACGACACTTGAAAAGCTTAATGGAGAGGTGAGAATCATTCGTTGATAAGAGACTTAGCAATTGGGTAAAGTGTCGATTTGGAGGAAATCACGGGATTAGAAGTGACGTAATTGGTGACAAATACGTAGAGTCATTGGTGGTAGTTTTATGCGATAACTGCGACCAAGTAGAACCGGCGGCGGTTCAGATGGCGGAGCATTCAGCGGTGAATCGATAGAGGCAGCGGAGGTTGGTGTCGGTGAAGGTGAGTCAACCAGAGTTTCAGAAGATGAAATTGGTGACACGTGTTATGGGCTTTGCGAAGATAAGTCTTCAAGAATAACTTCATTAGTTGGCCTTTTAGATATATTTGTTGGGCCCAATAACTCAAGATTCTTAGTTTGGTCTAAAAATGGAGGCGTCATTTCTTCACGAGAAGAAGCTTCAAGTTGAGATGAATATGTATCCATGGTGAATGGAAATTGGGTTTAAATCACATCACGAGAAACGAAGAAGACCTTTCGTTCAAGATCAAAAAGTCTCCATCCTTTTTGACCATTAGGGTAACCCACGAAGATGAATTTATGGGATCTAGGAGCAAATTTATCTCCATTGTGAATCTCGTTGTGAGCATAACAGAGTGAGCTAAACACTCTAAGATGTTGTAGCGGTGGTGCGACACCATGGAGAGCCTGATATGGTGTTCTACCTTAAAGAACTAAGGAAGGAGTTTGGTTTATCAAGTAAGCAGCGGATAGAATACACTCTCCCAAGAACTCAATTGGCAAATTGGCTTGAAAACGCAGAGCTCGAGCTACATTCAAGATATTTCGATGCTTACGCTTTTTCCTACCGTTCTGATTCGGCGTTCTGACGCAAGAAGTTTCATGGAGAATACCTTTTTGTTGCAGGTATGAAGTTAAGCACATAAATTATGTGCCGTTATCACTGCGGATTGTGTGAACAAGTTATTGATATTTCTGTTCAACATAAGCTATAAAGTTTTTGAGGTGAGCTTGTGTCTCTGTTGTAGTAATTTTTAGAAACAGCCATACACTCCGCGAATAGTCATCTACAACGGTGAGAAAATAACGTGCACCATAAAAGAATGGAGTGCGGTAAAGATCCTATACATCGCAATGGATAAGCTCAAAAATACGGTTAGTTTTATTATCACTTAAAGGAAAAGAATCTCTAGATTGTTTTGCTCTAAACCAAGTATCGCAAGTCTGATTAGCAAAAACAACAATTATGGATAATGAATTAACTACTTTTGCAGATGGATGACCCACGCGATTGTGATAAAGAGTGTATTGATCCACATCCTTACTAGAAACATCAGGAACAGATTCCAACCCACGAAAGTAGAAAGTTCCAGTAATCTGATTACCCACTCCAATCACCATCCTCGAAATGCAGTCCTAAATCACAAGGAAATTGTCAGCCAGTTGGAGAACACATCGATTGTCATCCATTAACTGACCAAGAAAGATCAAATTAGATTGCATCTCAGCAACATAGAAAACAGACTGCATAACCAAGTTGGAACCAAGGGAAATTGAGCCTTCTTTAATAGATATTCTTTATGTCCCATAAGAAAGAAGTATCAGAACTGGAGACATATCACGAACATTGGTTAAACAGTCCAATTTACTTGTCATATGGTGCGAAGAACCAGTATCAAGTATCCAAGTTGGTGAAGACATACATGTCAAAGTATCTGTAGCTCCAGTACACCCAACATTAAGAAGATGCAGCATTGTTTTCCATTGATCGTTTGATAAGCCAGCAAATGCATCCATGTCTCGATCAGTGACTGCAAGATTCACCTGAATTGTGGCTGGAATTGTGAAAACATTAGCAAAGACATGAAGATTTGATGAACTCCGACCGCATCCTCGGTTAGATTGTACACGAGACTTGGATTTTTCACTCCACCATTCCGGGTAACCAATGATAGTGAAACAATTCTCTGATGGATGTCCAACGTGTCCACAATGCTTGCACATAGAGTTGGTATCACGGGTCCGATTCTCTAATGTGAACCTTGGTTTGGTATTTACCGCAAATGCAGTAGTTTCTCATTTTTCTTCTTGAATGAAATTGTTTTTGTGTATTTCTTCTTCTTGCTTTACCAAATTGAATGTTTTTTTAAGTGTAGGAAGAGGAAATCTTGTTATGATAGTGGAGCGAATTGATGCAAAGAGACGATCATTGATATCACCCGGTTGTAACACCTTTTAGTGGATATTTATACCTACTATTTAGTGTTATCCGAGTGTTTTCCTTGTGTTTTTAGCATGTTTTCAGGAATTTTGGCGTTTGAGACGTTCTGGAGCAAAAAGGACGATTTTTGGATGAATTCAAGTGCAAATGGACTAAATGGACATGGAAGGATCACTTGGAATGAAGAATGATCAATCCAGACTTGGTACAAGAAGAGATCGATCGATCCAATCATGGATCGGTCGATCCCTCATGTCAAACTGAAGGAAAATCAAGTTAAAAACGCATTAGGACTCAAGATCCATCATTAGTTTTTAATTATTTAAATTTTATTTTCTTTTATTCTCAAAATATAAAAGCCCTTTTGGCTTATTTTTATTAGAACAAGTCTTTTAATAAGTTTCTAATAGTTTTATCGCTGAAGATTAGAGAGTTCTTCAGAGAGAAGAGATCTACATATGTATTTGATAGGATTTCTGAACTCTGATTTCTTTATATACAATTAGCTTTTGAATTCTACAATGTTTACTCAATCTATGATTTTGTTTTTGCAATCAGTATGAGTAGTCTCTTTGTTAGGTTTTAGGGTTTTCCTAGGGGAAACCAGGGTAATTGTTAGGGTTTAATTGAATTGATTGGAATTTGTTAGGTTCTCAGTCTAGATTTATTCTTAGTGCATGAATTAGAGTAGCTAACTAGTCTATTGATCATAGATTTATAAACTTAAAGGGATTTGGTTTAGAAGTCTGATCTAATCTAGATGAATAAGTGTCTTTGCCGGAGTATTGTCTTAGGGGCTTATAAACATAGCAAATCTGAATTGAAATGCATGATCGAATTATCTAAATACGGCGGGATTTTGTCTTTAGTAACTCGAGAAAAGGGATCTAATACTTCGGGAGTAGATTAGTCTGTTGTTGTCTTTCGAGTTGGGAATTATTTTCAGTAATCAATCTTGTATGTTAACCTTGACTTTTAACCTGAATACCTGCGGAATTCTCTATTGCCTAGCGTTTTTGTTAATCGTTTTACAACCGTTTTTACTTTATCGTTATTTTCATTTCTTGATTACAATCGTTATTTTAATCTGTCCTTAGCTTAATTCGATTTAAAACTGAGAGTTGTGCTTTCTTGGTCTCTGTGGATTCGCTCCCTCATATACTATTGCGTTTGTTGTGCGCTTGCAATGAATATATTTGGATTCAAATCTGAGTGTATCTGTAACACCCCGTTTCCAGTCAAACCCCTTTTGACCGAATTCGAGGTTGTTACGCCC
>OVBE01018015.1:0-10168 GCA_900406425.1 Iberis pinnata
CAAATGCAAATGGAAGAAGGCGTTGCATCACCACATGAAAATCATGGCTCTTCATTCTAATGAATTGTCCTTCTCCGATATCAACACAATTCCTCAAATTAGATGCGTACCCATCGGGGAATTTGACCCTATGAATAATCCAGTCGAAGAACTCAGCCTTNAGCCTTTGCATTCTTTGATAATCGAAATGCAGGAACTGGACAACTTTCGTCGGGGTTGATGTGGAGCTCAGGACGAGAACAAATGTTCGGAAAGTCTAATCTAGACTTCAAATTATCTTTTGTCTTCCCTTGGAAATTTAGAACCGTGTTCATTATGTTTTCAAAGAAGTTCTTCTCCACATGCATCACATCTATGTTGTGCCTCAACAAATGTGTTTCCCAATACGGAAAATCCCAGAATATGCTCTTCTTGTGCGAGTTATGATTAATACCCATATACTCAACATTGACGTGACCATTTCTACCAACATTTGCATCATTCGTCATAACAACACCATCATCCACCAATTGTTGTAAGAGAGTCGCACCACTTAATTCAGGTGGTGGACCGTCAACACATCTTTTCTTCTTGAATAATGGTTTTGATCGGCGATATGGATGACCCGGGGGGAAAAAACCTTCGGTGACAATCAAACCATCATGTTATCCTTCCGTTATTAAGCTGGAAGGAATCAGTGTAATCCGCACAATATGAACATGATAGTTTCCCGTGAGTTGTCTATCCTGATAACATGCCATATGTTGGGAAATCACTTATCGTCAACATAAGAACAGCACGCATCCTAAAATTTTGTTGCAAAGACACGTCATACGCTTGCTCCCCATGTTTCCATAATGTCTTCAACTCACGTACCAATGGTTGCAAAAACAGGTCAAGTGATCGTTTTGGATGTTCCGGCCCCGGTACAAGAACTGAGAGATTTAGAAACTCTCAGTTCATACACAAAGATGGCGGCAAATTGTATGGTGTCACGATCACTGGCCATAGAGAATACTATCTACCGTGCTTTCCGAATGGGCTAAATCCATCTGTACTTAGTCGGAGATAAAGGTTTCTTGGCTCACATGCAAAATCTGGATAAGTACCCTGAAAATGCCACCAAGCTTCGACATCTGAAGGATGTGGAATCTCTCCCTCGAATCTATGCTCAGCATTCCATCTCATTGCCGCAGCGGTTCTCTCGGACTGATACAACCTCTTCAACCTATCCTTTAGCGGCAAATACCACATCCTCTTGTAAGGCACTGAAACTCTACCACCTGTATCCTTATACTTTGGTTTGCGACAAAATCTATAACTCGTCTGTATGTCGTCATGTCTCCAATAGATCATACAATTAACTTGGCAGACATCTATAACCTCATACGGTAATCCAAGCCCCGCCACAAGTTTTTGAATCTCATAATATGAACCTGGAGCCTTGTTGTCCTCAGGCAAGATATCTCTCACTAACTTCGCTATTGCGTCAACTGCATCCTCAGGCAAGTTATAATCTGTCTTTATACCCATCAACCTACTAGCAGATGATAAAGGCGAGTGTCCATCTCTACATCCACTATATAATGGCTGATTCGCTGCATCTAACATATCAAAAAACCGTTGTGCTTCTAAATTTGGTTCTTCGTACGAACGCTAAGCCGTCTCTATAGTCTCTCTATAAACGTCATTAACCATCTGAACCGTAGGTGCAACATAATCTGAATCTGTTCTAGGTTCCTCTATCCTATCAGCCAATGGTTCGCTACCGGTAGTTTTAGCAACAAGATCAGGTCGTTCGCTAAGACTACTACTAGAAACAATATCATGTTCTTCGCCATGCAAATACCAAACCTTATAACTAGGCAAAAAACCATTCATATACAAATGATTCCAAACCATATCTATCTTGACATTATGCGAATCCCGAAAAACAGAGCATGGACATAGTAACTTACGATTGTGGTGTGCCCGAGGTTGTCGATATGCTAATTCCATGAATTCCATAACACCGCGCGAATAATCGTCGTTCAAAAGGTTCGTATCTGGATCTATTTTCTCTCGATTCATCCATGATCGAAAATATGGAGGATTAGACATATTTTTCAAAACTATATGTTGTGAAATGATGAATAATGAAGGTTTGGACCTTCTAGTTTTATAGAATTAATAGTGACGGATACTGACGGACATATCCGTCAGTAAATATGAATATAACCGTTGGCAACGGTTATATAAACGAATATATTGTCAGGAAGGTATCCTGACGGATTTCTTTATGGATTCCTGACGTATATGTCCGTCAGGAAATATCTGTCAGGAATCCATCAGGATTTTCCTTACGGCTAAATGTCCGTCAGTTTTTTTCCATCCGTCAGGTTTCCCTCAGTATATGCAGATAATCCTGACGGATTTGCCGGTCATTTTTCCCGAAATTTTCTTGTAGTGATATGTCTACTATTTTTACTGAATGTCCATATTTTCTGTATCTTTTGATTCTTAGTTAATAAATATGTATTTGTCGTAAAAAAAAATGATAAGTAAAACGTTCTATAGCCAGCTGACTTAATCCGATATTATATTACATATCTGATACTATAATATATAAACGAGAAAAAATAAATTATAATTTTAAATAATATTGCAACTCATATGTTTATTACTCCATATATAAAAGTGTTATAAATTGAGTAGATTCTTTCACAGGAAGTCCTTGAAACCATACAATGTTTTAAACATTTATCAATTGGAAAGAAATAAAATAGTACCCATTACCGTCTATGTCAAAAGAGGAATTAATTCAACGTTAACTATTTTGCCACCATTTACTAAAATGTCACAAGGCAATTTAAATAAATAAAATAAAAATTAATTAGGGCTTTAAGTAATTGTAAGAACAACAACAGCCAGAAAAACATCTTCTACCTCTTAATCTTAGTATCAAAGTCATATCTTGTCGTCATGACACTCTTATCCACTTCGTTATCGATCATCAAATCTAGGGCTACATCACCATCATCACTATCGTCGGATGCAAGAAGCAAGAGGATCCGCGTCAATCCGGTTAACAACATTGATTGGATAAGCACACTTCCCGACGATGTGTTGCTAATGATCCTAAAGAGATTATCCACAGAGGAATCCATTCGAACAAGTGTGTTGTCTAGAAGATGGGTTGGTGTTTGGAAGCAAATGACTTTCCTTCTCTTCGATATGCGGAAGACTGTCGACAACAGCAACGAATGCGTGATTCATCGTTCTCGTTACATTGCTAATCTCATATCCAAGGTTCTCTTTCTTCACTATTTAAATCAATTATTTGGACCAAACAAAACTTATAACTACCGATATATATCTCCTGCGAAAAAATTGTATAATAGGTTGGATGAGTTATGATAACTAAATTGATTTGAATATGATTATGTAATCTCTAGATTGCGATTTATGTGATCTGTATCATTTAACTATATTTATATAGTTCATAAAAACATAGATAAAATATCATGTAAATATAAAATATTAATTATTATTCTCAAATCATTATTAAAATATAAATCCGCGTGTTGAGTATGAAATTTCTAGATTGCGATTTATGTGATCGAGATTATATAATATTTATTAAAACTATATATATTATCAATAGACTTAATCTCTTACCTCATTTCAAATAGTTATATGATATATATATCCTTAGACTTTTTGTTAAAAGAAAATTGATAAGCAATAGCTTCACATACAAGTCTTTATTGGTAACATATCTAAATCGATTTCATTGGATATAAGTTCAATCTCTAAAATATAAAAGAGAATTGGTTCGATCTTATTGATGTATACAACTGATTAAAATCTTATATGTTTTGTTATAAGGTTATTGAAAATCATAATGGGAGACTGGAGGGTTGTAGAATATACCACTACGCATCACAATTCAGAGAAGAAGCAACACTGGAAACTTGGGTTCGATCACTAACTCATGTGAATCAGACCAAAGATCTCTCGCTCAAAAACATGTCGAATGGCTGTTGGGGAGCCAGAGAGCTCATCTTTCCTCCAAAAATATTCTCACATCCAACGCTCAAATCACTCTCGCTAAGTAAATACAATTTAACAAGTGCAGATGCATTCCACAACTGCAATAATCTTACAACCCTCAAGCTTGAATATATCATGGCCGAGAATATTGATGTATTCAACACAGTCATTGCATTGTGCCCCTTTCTTAAGATTCTGGTACTAGATAACGTTCGCTTGAAAATAATTCTGGACAACAAAAATGGTTGGTTAAAGATACATAACGATAACCTGAAGCTCTTGCATATTGCATCCACTTGTATAACTGGCATTCATGTGTCTGCTGCTTTACTCGATATATTTTCCATTGGCTATCTTCCGATAACGGCAGACGACATCGTCCTCGAGGCCCCTAGACTAATGAGTATAAACCAGAATACAGTACTACTTCGTTACGTAAGCTACAATATTTCAGGCAATGCTCAGGTACAAGCACAAACCATAATGAAGGATAAAGAAAACATGGTGCATGAGTTCATAGTGAGAAAACGGACCAACTACTTGCGGTGATTACAAACTTTGGCGGTTAGTCTTGACTTGACGAATCCCGTAGATGTTTACAGGCTAAATCAAGTCTTAGGCTTCGGGAATGGAAGAATGATAGAGCTTGAGATCTCTTTTAAGGTATATATATTTCATTTTTATACTTCTTCAGTTTAGTTTGATAGAGTTAGATCAATTTTCTTTCTCTCTTTATCTATTCATATATCTATATCTATGTAGCATAATAATGTTCCTAAGGAAGAAGGTGTACTGTCAATTTGCGGAACAGAAAAGGAGAAGCGGGAGGAGGAGACTTTATTTCTCCTTGCAAACTTCGTCGTGAAGATTGTGCGGATACATAATTTTAGAGGTTCGAATAAAGAAGAATTTGGGTTAGTTTCACAACTTGTAACACAAAAAATGGTGACCCAGAAGATTATGATCAAGACATCATCTGTTCTTGCAACCGATAAATTGGAGATAGAAGCGGCAGTGGCCAAACTAATGGAACTTCCAAAAGGTAACGAATGGATTACTATTGAATGTTTCTGATGGGATTCTGTTCAAATCTAGCCGTTGGTCACATAAACTAATAAGTTTCTTCTGTTGAATATTATTGACTTTCATGTAATGTTTTTGGTATGCATGTGTTTATGTTTAAAGTTTTTCAGGCTGATTAATTTACTTATTAGAATATTATCTCTTATTCCATATATATACTGTGGTCGAGGTAAATGTTTAGGGGTGTACGTGAGATTTGATCTTGGAGCTAGAAAACAAAAGGGCTTTCAATCTGAGTGTTCATTAAGAAAAGTTGTAAAACTGAGTGGGGGTAAACTAAGAACTTCTTCATCAGAGAAATCTACAATAGTTTCTTAACTCGATTTTAATTTTTTTATTTATTTAAATTTTAGTTTAAAATACTTAAAAATCTTAAAACAAAAATATTCATCCATTGATGAAGGACCATTGGGTTCTTGATACAAAAATCACAAACATAACTTTATTACCAAGATTCTACATTTAGCAAAATCACAAACCAAAATCATCACCAAAATATTCATGATATAACCAATTTTGTAATATATGTTTCACAAACAAAAGTCAACAATTTATCACATAAATCAATTTTGTAATCTATGTTTCACAAACTACAAATCGACAGTTATTGATCTATAGAACAAAAGCTATTAAAGAAACAGATCCAAGAGATACACTCTCAATAACATCATCACCACTACACTTGAAAATGGATAAAAACAAACCTTATACAAGTCTCACACTCACTTTCACAAGGGAACAGTTCGGTAAGGATAATATCACATAGGATTAGCTCACATAACGAAATAGGATTCACAGGAGGGGACAACCTCAATTCTTTTGGTTGACACCCTTATTTCCATGAATCTTTTGACAAAGTCGATGTTTCATTAAGGAAGAAATTCATGGTTGAATTGAAAGCACATAAGGGCGAGTAAGTATAATATGTAAAATAATCAAATATATTATGTTAGTTAATGTCAACAGATTTTTAATAAACATTACATCTTTGGTGTAGGACTTACAATGTTGATGAACATCATGTTGTCCATTCTATACTTAAGGACATAGCTAACCCCCCCCCCCCCCNAATATCATTCATTGTAAATTGAAACAAGGTTTTCTAATTGAAAATGTATGTTTCATATAGCATGTGGAAGCATTATTGAGTCTTATATGGCGTAGAATTGGAGATACATTAGTATAAGACAAGACAGAGTTCCCATACTCAATATCTGGTTCATCCACTTCCTGGTTGATGAACATCATCAATATAGTAGCCAAAAATCAAAAGCATTATGGAAATGGAACATCACCTTCAAGAACAATGTCCATGGATTTGTCCCAAGTCGATTCAATAAACTACCTTGGTATTCTCATATTCACATTGTCTACGCCCATATGAATTGGGACAAAGAGCATTGGGTTTCACTTGTAATCAACTTGAAGCAAGGTAAGATTGACACATTAGATTTGTTTCAGAGTTGTTACACTGATGAGCAGGTGGACAAGATCATGCAACGGGTGGTAGAG
Source organism: Iberis pinnata (assembly GCA_900406425.1). Classification (NCBI taxonomy): domain Eukaryota; kingdom Viridiplantae; phylum Streptophyta; class Magnoliopsida; order Brassicales; family Brassicaceae; genus Iberis; species Iberis pinnata. The sequence continues at coordinate 6,607 of OVBE01018015.1, forward strand.
ATCCTTTCTTTGCTTGTGAACAATTTGGCAAACACCGAATCTGCTACCATGTCTGTCCCGACTACCTTTTCAAACTCTAGTATTGAGGAATTGTGGATTTATGTGCTCAAATTACATTATTAAATAAACATATTGCATGTTCTCCTCATGATGGAATTCTAGTTGTCCTTGGTCTTCTTGATCCTCTCTTTGTCTTAGGTGAGTTCACCGGATACTCGTCCACGGTAATATTTAAGACCATCTCTTTTGAAGGAGGAAGAAGTTTTTCTGTCCAAAACTTCTTGCATGTGTTTACAGAATAGCACTCCCCAATGAGTGTGTAGATGTCTACGTTATTTATCCCAACACATGCAATAGCATGATAACATGGCACTAACAAGATATCAAACACGCTACAAGTGCAAGTCTTTTTTCTGTAAGTAAACTATAAAGATGCACCCATTACCGTCAAATCCACTATGTTGCAGCAAGCACGGCACAACCGGTAGCGTCTTTTTGATGATCTATAAGTAGGTCTTGAGTTTCCGGTGTACATCTGGTGGACATCTTTTTAGATTTCTCTCTTCGTGTGAAAATCCATTTCATCAGCATTGTACGGATGACTTCCACCATGGTCACAATAGGTAACCCTAACGCTTCTTGAAGTACAAAATTCAATGAGTTTGATATATTGCTACTCATAAGGTTGTAAGGCATATATGAGAAATAAGCTAGTGCCCAATGGGGCAACCCGATGTCTACCAAACATTTTGCACAATGTTTGTTTCGATGCAGGATCTCCTCAAATCAGTATCTAAAATCATCCACCGTGTATATCCTTGCTGCATTTGATACCATTGTTCCCAGCCCATCACATTTGAACCTATGCTTAACATTCCTACATATATGGACAATACAAGCGCCATGTTTTTATAGTGGATACACACTTCTTAAACCAGCATATATAGTCTAGTTCCTATAGAAGATGAATACGAGATCTTCATTGTCCTCAATGAACTGTGACAATTGTGTAAAAAACCATGTCCACCCAACTGTGTTCTCACCATCAATTACCCCAAAAGCCAAAGGGAATACCTCGTAGTTCCCATCTTTTCCACTGGCAGCTACCAAATAACTTTGATATTTCCTTTTCGTATATGTATCATCGATGACAAAAACGTTTCATAGGTACTTATAACCTGCTACTGAAGCTCACATAGCAAAAACATGTACTTGAATAAGGTATTCCCACCGGTCCGCTTTACAGTTTTAACTGTTGATATTGTCCTTGGATTCGTTGTTTTAGGCGTTTGCAGATACGTGGACAAGAACTAGTAGCTGTCCTCCTTGTTGCCCCTTGCTTTTTTAAGCGCAATCTATTTTCGCCGATCGCATTTCTCGTCCTTGTATACCATAATAACTCTCGTCTTGTCCGAACTTCTAAACTTCAAGGTGAACAATCTCTTAATTGAATATATAGAGATATCCTTATGTAATTCGACTTTGTTTTTATAGAATTAAACCCTCATATAGTGCATCTTCTTCTTTTCTCAAATTCTGGTTTTCTTTGTTACTTCTAATCAGATACACATTGTCTTTGAAAGGGGCTGGATCGATGGGAAAAATAGGGACGTCAGTGGACATAGACCTGTCATACGAACCAGATTGACCTTTTCGTGAATCTTTATGTTGTCCATTCATTGGTTCTCCATAAAAGTCAGTATGTTGTTCCCCGTTAAACACTACTAGTTCGTGTCCATCTCATTCACGGTGTTCTTCTTGATCTACAACAATACCGTTGTCCATACTATGGTCACCAGTTTCCACACAACTCATTAGATGTCCGTTGGTACCATTGATTTCGACTACATTACCCTCGTCCCTTGATTGCTGTCCACCATCTTCATGCTCGCATGGCTGTTCATCCGACCTGACATCTGCATCTTGTCCACCCATATACCTTTACAATTCCCTAGTGTCTAACACCTTATCTTGTCTTCCAAATGTCTCAACTGTCCGAATTAGCTCTAAATACCCACCACTCATACATGTTTCTCCATTATTTGCATAGATACGACTAAATGAGTGTAGATCCCATTGTGGTTGATACTGGGTCTCAATCAAGTCTATCATATAGTTGAAGTCGTAACTAGGAAACCATGTCATAACTAGGAGACCATTCTTCACCACTAGATTCATTAGAAATTTTAATACGTGCTTCATGGTCGTCCACAAATTCATTGCTAGCAGGGTGGATGATAATTTTTTGTTTCTTTATAAATTGTCCATCGTTATCCACTTCCAACTAGTCTTGTCCATCTCCTTCCCACATGTATCGTCTACCATTTTTATATTGAGGAATAAATTTAGTTCACCATTCTCGAGTCTTTTCATCCTAAACATTTCTAGACTGTCATCCGAGTCGATACTAATGGAGGGCATCTTAGCTTATGTGAATACTGTTTCAGAACTCTCGCTCCAGAAACTTAACGACAGTGTTTGTGTCTTTGGCTTCGTCCCAAATGCATAAGCAACTTTTGTCCTGAATCTTGCAAAGTTGTCCCTGCACTTAATGACACACACTTTACATACATATTTCTGGAAACACGGAAATGCTATTTTCGAGTTTCCTTGCACTCCCATTCTCCAATGATGATCAATACACTTTCGTCCATTGCATGAAAAAAACCCGCAAAAAAAAAAACAAATTATGCTAAATGAAATTTCTATTATCCAAAGGATTACCAATTAATGACATTAATTAGCAATTAATACAGGTCACATCATGTCCCTTTCCATCCCACACGTTTTTTTTTGCCGCCAAATTGGGAACACAATATATGAGGGACACGTTTGTCATTCTAGAACTGCCAAACTACCACACTTTTTGGCATTTTACGAAACAAAAGGGACATATGGCATTTCCATTTAAATGTCAACCATTTATGGAATTTTCGGTAATTGTCCCTTTAGTTTTTACTGACAGATTTGAGAATTAGTGTAAGTAAAATTGACATACTTAAGTTTCTAAGTGATAATATAGTGGACTTAAAGAGTAGCACCAGCTGGGTATTCTCAAGTCCCAGCTACAACATGCCAGCAAAATGAAAGAACAGAGATGGAGGTTAAAGAGTATAATGCTATGGCTTACATCTGGGGATAAGAATACGAGTTATTTTCACAGCAAGATGAAGCATAGAAGATGTATCAATCGTATCACAAGCCTCTCTTCCCCTAATGGTATTCTCTATACTGACTTGCCAGATATTCAAAATCTTTTAGTCAACTATTTTCAGGATCTGTTTAATCAATCAAGCTCCTCTGCCCTGTCAGACTTTCATTACCTTGATTGATTGCAACCCAAGGTTACAAATGAGATGAATGAGGACCTCACTAGATCAGTAACTGAAGAAGAAGTCCTTCAAGCTCTAAAACAGATGAATGATGACAAGTCCCCTGGACCTGATGGACTTACTGCTGGTTTCTACAAATAACACTGGCTTACTGATGTCTCTGAATTTTAGTGGTTTTTAGAAGTCAATTACTCTTATTTTAGGATCATTTAGATGTGAATATGTTGCAT
>OVBE01018016.1:0-10167 GCA_900406425.1 Iberis pinnata
TTTTGTAATGAATTTGGATTTTATTGGGCTTTTAAGCCCATTACTATAATTTTTTAACAGTATGGAAAAAATCCTAAAATTAGTAGATTTTCAACATCGCAGTTAACAGAGGTTAATTCAATTAACTGTGGTTAATTAATTCTATTAACTTTTAATCTTTTGTGGTTACGTGAAGTCAATAATAACGAAACGAAGAAGATGACTGAAGAATCAATAAATTCATTCTAGGCAGTTTTGATTTCGATTTTTATTGAATCTTTAGTTTTTGTAAATTTCGATTTTGTGTTTTCATTATGGACAATTAAATTTGATGAAACCAGTTAGATACAGGGAGATTGAGTATGCTATTCGATACAATTGAGAAACATTATGGTATTCGGATGAGTATATGTTTCCTGATGTTGTTGAGGTTCAAGCTCTAATGAAGTTGGTTTCATCAAATGATCCATTGTGTAAAATTTATATGAAACTCTGCTACAAACCTTCAAACTATGTTGTTGGTTTGGGTTTTGTGAGTTTGTGCTTAAGGAAAGTGATAAGAAATCTAAAAGAAAACCCTTTGATTGGGCATTAACAAATTCGCATTCGAGGTTAATCGATTTGGTATCATGGCAATAGGTGATCATGTTCAAATATGCAACTACCAAATATGTTTTCATTGCTTGGTTGGCGATCAAAAATCGATTGGCAACCGGAGATGGCATAACAACTTTGAGACAAAGTGATTAAACGGCTTGTGTGTTCTGCTCTGAACCACATGAGTCAATGATCAAACGACCATTGTATAGACAGAGCTAGCGCGGAGCATCATGGATCCAAGGTTCAGCTGTCACTGGGAGAATGATATTTACTTACATTGGAGATGGTTCATTTCTCAGATACCACCTATGAGCAAAAAGCATTGAAGATCTCCTCTCCTCCTGCTTGTGATCTTGCTAATCTGAAACTGTGAACGATGAATATGTCTTTATTATTCATCATTATTGGCTTATCAAGCTGCTTTTGCCTTACTTCTTGTGTTTTGGGTTCAAACATACAATATTAATTGTTCTAGTCTTATTACTTCATTTTCCACATCTATAAGATAACCTTGCAATTGTATATACAATCCAAAGATAAACAACCCCAAATATTGCATTTTAACTAATCTTATCAGTTATCACAAAACACTCTCTTTTCTCTATGCGTGATAGCCTTCTGTAAATCAATTGAACCTCTCCATATCTTCATTTTTTAGTATTTATTAAAGTGTATTCCTCCAAGTTTCCAGACAACATAAGTAGTAGCAAACATCACTGTGCTTATAAACACAAATGAAAAAGCAATCACAAATATATCTGCATTCCCTGGTAAATCAAATGTAAGACCTTTCTTTGGCATTCCTCTTTTACTATCATCAAACATATTGGTTGGTGCTACAGGTAAACCAAGTTTCCTCTTAGATTTCTTATCACTTCAAACTATGTTGTTGTTTCGGGTTCATGTGGACTATATATAGATGTGATTACAATAGTTACATGAGGTTTTGCTTTTTGTCATGATCTTTGTACCAATCTTCTGCTTTTCTTTTTGTGATGATATAAACAAATTTTCCAAAATCAGACATTGTAATTTGAAATTGACTCATTAGCACCACAATATTATTTAGGTAATACTTAAGAGCACCAAATCCAAATTCATAAGGCTAAAAATACAAAAGCAACGAAAGATCCAAAAGTGTTCTCTCCGTTGTAAGTCATGTAGAGGAATCCATCTTCATCTTTTTGTTTTTAATAGTATGCAGATGTTGAAAATTGTTAAAAGTTTTGGATTCAATAAAAATCGAAATCGAAATAAAAAATTGTTAAAAGTTTTGAAATCAAAATCTACAGAACTAAGGATTCAATAAAAATCGAAATCGAAATCTATCAAAATCAAAATCGAAATTGTCCATAATGGATTTACTGATTCTTCAGCCATCTTCTTCGTTTCGTTATTATTGACTTCACGTGACCACAAAGGATTAAAAGTTAACAGAATTAATTAACCATAGTTAATTGAATTAACGTCTGTTAACTGCGATGTTGAAAGTCAACTAATTTTGGAAGTTCGTATATTAAAAGACAAATTTCTTATACTTGGTGTATTAAACACCTAACCAAAATAGTTCATGTACATTTTGTCCAGATTTTCAATAGTTCGTGTATTTTTGGGAATTTTCCCTAGCTTTATTAGATAAGATCATTGGCAGAGTACCTCTGTGTCACCTACTCTGTCGACCCTAAGTCCGCCGAGGTAAGTACTGCAACCATTCTCCTCTCCTCTCCAAAGCCCTCTCAGTAGGATTCGAACCCAGATGAAGTTCTGACCATATGTCAGAGAAAAAAGAACGAATGGCTCTTGTAGATCTCCGGTGGGCAGAGTACCTCTGTGTCACCATTGCCTCGAATCCAACGATGGGTCACTGGAAGATCTCATCTGGCGGCGTCCGCAGCAAAGTCATCATCGGCGACGGCGGCTGTGTTTTACAGCAATTGCTAGGGACATTAGGGTTTCAGAATATGGGTCCGGGTCTATTTGGGCCTTAATAAGCCCGGTTCGATTCTGTTTGTTGAGTTGGGCTTTTGTTTGGGCTTTTGTTTGGGCTTGATGATGTATTGGGTGCTATATCTGAGGTGTACTACCTAATTTTATTAATTTGAAAGCCCTTTATCAAAAAAAAAAAAAACGTAGGAGAAAAATTCACTTTTTGTACTTCATTTAAACATCTCCATTATTTTGTTTATTTTCTTAAAGAAAAAAAAATGAATAACAATTTTTCCGTTGGGTTATTATAAAAATTTAAAATAAGTTTGATTATAATAATATATTTTAAAATAATAATTTAAAAATTCACAGGTAAAACATCGAATTTTTTTTTTCCATATAACAAATAATATAAATAGTATTTTAATATTTAGTTATGTATCTAATATAAGCCAATTTTCATATTCTATAGTTAATTATTCTATAATATATGATATTTTTTTATGTTTTTTATAATGTTTTGTATATATGAACTGACAACTATCCAAAAACGAAATAAAAAACTATTCAAATTTTTTGCTTATATAAACTGACAACTATCCAAAACGAAATCGAACCAAATTTTATTCGCTTCCTATTTGGATTATAAATCTTATGAAAAAGTCGAATGAAATATATTCTATTTAGATCTTAAATTTGTTATAAGGAAAAACCAAAATATGAAAAGAAATGAACCAAAACCGAACTAAAATTTTGAACGCATATTTGTTAATAATTTTTTTAAAATTATTTTAATTTAATTCTTGTTTATATATATATATATAAATTAAAATTTATATTCAAAACATTATAAAAACATAAAAAAATATCATATATTATAGAATAATTAACTACAGAATATAAAAATTGGCTTATATTAGATACATAACCAAATATTAAAATACTATTTATATTGTTTGTTATCTGGAAAAAAAAACTTCGATGTTTTACCTTTGAATTTTTTAATTATTATTTTAAAATATATTATTATAATCAAACTTACTTTAAATTTTTATAATAACCCAATGGAAAATTTGTTATTCACTTTTTTGCTTTCATTTTGAAGAAGAAAATAAACAAAATAATGGAGATGTTTAAACGAAGTACAAAAAGTGAATTTTTCTCCCATATTTTTTTTTTATAAAGGGCTTTCAAATTAAAATTAGGTAGTACACCTTAGATATAACACCCAATACATCATCAAACCCAAACAAAAGTCCAACTCAACAAACATAATCGAACTGGGCTCATTAAGGCCCAAATAGGCCCGGGCCCATATTCTGAAACCCTAATGTCCCTAGCAATTTGTAAAACACAGCTGCCATCGCCGATGTTGACTTTGCTGCGGACGCCGCCAGATGAGATCCTCCAGTGTCACATTGTCGGATTCGAGGCAGTGGTGACACAGAGGTACTCTGCCCACCGGAAATGGCGTTTTGGAAAGGAGAGAAGAACGATTGCAGTACTTACCTCGGCGAACTTAGGGTCGACAGAGTAAGTGACACAGAGGTACTATACCATTATGGTATATCTTCTAAACAATCTGAACATTATGGTATCTGCTATAATTTTTCCTTTGTTAAATATGTTCTTCTATTACGTTTTATATCATAAGTTTACATAAAAATATTTATCATTACATTTGAACAATTCATTGTTCACATTTATATATGCATCATTTATTTATCATACATATATTTCTTTTTGGCACCTATTATATATATATATATATATATATATACAAATATTTTATAGTTTAAAATATATTTTTATTTCATATTTCTAAAAATTATGATTACGTAGTTTTAAATGATAACTTAGCATGATGATATGACATATTAGTGTTATCTAGATGTATAAAAAATAACGAATTTCAAAATTAGTTTTGTTAAACTTTATAGTATGAAAATTTAATATACTAATACAGTAGTATCAAAGTTTAAAACACTAAAAACTTATAGTTTTTTTTTTTTTTTGGTTGACTGAGAAACTTTTATAAAAGAATGATAGTTACAAAAGCCCAAACGACCTCCAAAACAAATTTTTGGGGCCGTGCAAACTAAAAACCAAAGGGGACTAGGAGCTTTGCCCAAAGCCAAAACTGAGGGGAACAGCAAAACCAAAAAACAAAAACAGAGGAATCAGAGACAAACAGAGGAGAATTAGGATGAACCCTTAGCCAACTTGGGAAAGATTGAGCCACATACGAACCAAGCCTGAAATCCTTTACCACACTATCAGCAATAAGCTGTGCTCCTTTGTTTGATGTAACAGATTCCTTTAAGCAAAACCAGTCTTGAAAATGGTCCAACAAAGGTTTGCAATCATCCGTGAATACTAAAAGAGATGGAACCGAAGCTGGATCCTGAAGGGCCTGATATATAAGCTGATTTTCCAAAGCTAAGATCACCTTTTGGCAACAATGCACGACCATATTCTCTATGGCCCAAGTAGTACTACATTGATAGGCTTGAGTGAGAGAGGATAGGTTGGAAAATGCTCTTCTAGAGTGAAGCATTACCACCCCTTCATGAGCTCTGATGACCATAGAAGCTCCTCCTAAGCCATTTGCTTTTGTGAAAGCTATCCCTATATTGCATTTAACCCACCCAGGAGGAGGTTTTGACCAGCCTTGGCACATGATTATTTGTCTTTGTATAGAATCTTTAGCTTCATGGTCTTTTAAATCTTTTGCAAGAAACCAGGCCTCCATTTCTTTCCTTGCCTTTTGGACAATCTCCTCTGCTGAGAAAGAATATCCTTCAAAAATAAGACGGTTTCTATTTTTCCAGCAGAACTAGATGATCCAAGGAAAGATTCTCATGTTTTCCTGTGGCCATTCCTTGTCTTTTGAGATCACTAAGACATGATTGAAATTTGATAGCAAGGAACCATTCTCAAAGCCCTCAGGGGGAGAGGGAAATCCAGCCATGGCCCAAGATTGTCTAGGAATGTGACACGAGAACAACACATGGTTGATTGATTCCCCATCTTTTCCACAAGCTTGACATCTTCCATCTGATTTTATTCCTCTTTTTTGTATTGCATCTTTTACTGCTATTGCCCCATTCAAGGCTTTCCAGGAAAAGTGCTTAATCTTTGATACTGCTTTCAAATCCCATACCTTTTGCTTTAACTCATTGAATGAGGGTAACATTCTTTCTTGCAATCTCAGTTTTGTCTCTTTCTGCTCAGCAGCTATGTCATACCCAGTTTTAACTGAGTAGGAGCCTGATTTAGTATGGTTCCAAGTCCAATAATCCTCCCTATTCTTTGCTACTTTCATCTTTTGAATATCACATTGGTCTTCTCTGAAAAACAGATCTTGGAGGAGTGTCTTATTCCAGGAGCCTGTTTCTGTAACTATTAGATCTTTGACTCTGAGATATAAATTGATGATAGGATGTTTGATAAGGGGTGTTCTTCTTGAGGATGAACCTTCTATCCATTTCTATGTCCAAACATAAGTCTGTTTTCCATTTCCCACATTCTTTTTCATCCCTTGAAGTAGTAATTCTCTGCCATGAATGCTGCTCCTCCATGCATATGAGGGACTGGATCCCATTTTTGCTTGGAGGAATTATTTTTTCCTGAAGTATATGCTCTTAAGAAACCTTGCAGTCAAGCTATGGGGTGAGTAAAGAAATCTCCAACTCTGCTTTGCTAGTAGATCTTTGTTAAAGCTAGTGATATCCCTAAACCCCAATCCTCCCAAATGAGTAGGAAGGCACAACTTTTCCATGCTTGTACAATGGATTTTCCTTCTATGAGCTTCAGATTCCCACCAGAATCTAGCAATGGTTGCAGTTAAGTTCTTACATACTGAGATTGGCAGTTTAAAAACAGACATGGCATAAATTGAGAGTGAGTTGGCAACATATTTGATGAGAATATGTTTCCCAGATGGTGATAATGATTTGATGAACCAGTTGTCTATTCTTTTTTGCATCCTTTCTTTGAGATACTCAAACATTTTAACCTTTGACCCACTGAAAACTTCTGATAATCCCAAATACAGCCCTTCTCCTCCTTTTTTTGTGATGCCTAATTCAACTGGAATCTGTTGCTTGATGTCCTCAGGGATATTGCTCCCAAAAGAGATTGCTGACTTGTCTCTATTCACTTTCTGTCCAGAGGCTTGTTCATACTCCTTCAGGATATCTTTTATTGCTTGAGCTTCTTGGAAGGATGCTTCAAAAATTAACATACTGTCATCTGCAAACAGGAGGAGAGAAATTGTTGGCCCTGTATTGTTAAACTGAAAGCCATGGATCCTGTTTACAAGTTCTGCCTGCTTAAATAGGTGTGCCAAGCCTTCAGTACAAAGTATAAATAGAAAGGGAGACAGAGGATCTCCCTGTCTCAATCCTCTGCCTGGCTTGATTGATCCAAAGGGGGATCCATTTATCAGTACTGCATAGTTGACTGTAGTCACGCAGAACATCACTCTTTCAATCCAAGTTTCAGAGAATCCCAAAGCTCTGAGAGCTGTTTCTAAGAAAGGCCACTCTAGCTTGTCGTAAGCTTTGGATATGTCACTCTTTATTGCCATGTGAGTCATAGATAAAGTCTTGTGAATCCTAAGAGCATGAGATATCTCATGAGCAATGATGATGTTATAAGTGATAAGTCTTTTGTTGACAAAAGCCGATTGATTTTCACATATCAGAGAAGGGAGGATGCTCTTCAATCTGGAGGCTAGAACCTTTGAAATTATCTTGTATAGGACTGTGCAAAGACTAATGGGTCTCAGATCTTGCATCTTTGATGGTTTGGCCACTTTTGGGATTAAGCATATTTGTGTAAGGTTCCATTCTTATGGGAAAACTCCTTCTCTGAAAAACTTGTGAACTTCTTTTGTAATTGTTGGCCCTACAATGTCCCAATAAGCTTGATAGAAAGAAGCAGAAATTCCATCATATCCTTGGGAGGTATCTGCCTTAAGTGACTTCACCACTAAATATATTTCTTGAGTTGTGACAGGTTTGAGTAAAGATTTGTTCATCCTTTCTGTTACTCTAGGTGTAAAGTTACTGAAAACTCTATGACAGTTGGTAGGAGATGATGAGGTAAAGAGATCTTTAAAGTAACCCACTGCCACTTCTCCTTTAGATGCTTCAGTTTTTTGCTCATTACCATTTATGTCAAAAAGCATCTCTAATCTATTTGATGATCTGTTTAACTTCACAAAGTTGTGGAAGAATTTTGTATTGGAGTCACCATCTTGCAACCATTTTTCTCTTGATCTCTGTTTCCAGAACAATTCTTCATCTCTTGATGCTTGAATGAAGTCTTTTTTAAGAGATAATAGGAGAGCTGAGTTGGGGTCCTGTCTGGAAAAATCCTCTTCTAGAGCCTTTTGTGCATTAGTAATTGCCATATTGACATTGGGAATGCTGCTCCTTTTCCACACACTGAGAGCTCGTTTTACATTTGCTAGTCTATCTTGAACTGTTAGAGAATGCACACCTCTCTGATGCAAGTGCCAGTTGTTAGCTACTGTTTCTCTCACACCATTCTTATGAATGAGTCTCTGGTCAAATAAGAACCTTCCTCTGTGGTCTGCAGAATGGTCATGGAAGAAAACAACTACAGGCCTATGATCTGATCCTCTAAGGTCCAAAAACGATTGAGATGCTGAGGGAAAGGATTGGAACCATTTCTTGTTAGCAAAACATTTGTCTAATCGTGATTGAATCCACAACTTATGCCTTCTTCCTGCCCAAGTAAAGCCATTTCCTTGATAGCATAATTCTGATAAGTTCCCAGCTTGAAGCATGTTGTTAAAGGGCAGGAAAGTTGATTCACTCCTCCACGGGCCACCTATCTTTTCTTCATTATGGCATATTTCATTAAAGTCTCCAAACACACACCAACTTTCAAATCTATCCAGCCTCATCTTACTTAATTTTTCCCAATTATATTCTTTTTTTTTTTCTGATTTGCACACCCATATACACCAGTTGCAAAAAAAGAGATATCTTCATAACCAATTAAGCAGTCAATCATATTATTATCTGCTTCTAACATCTTTACATTAATAGATTTCTTCCAAAAAATTACAAGGCCCCTACAGTGTCTACTAGGATTCGCTGTATAAACAAAATCATACTCCAGCCAAGCTTGAATATCCCTTAATACATTATTGTTATTTAGTGTCTCAATTAAGAACAAAAGGTCAGGGAAATACTTAACACGCATCTCCCTGAGGTAAGGAATTACCAGGTCCTGAGACAGAGAAAGACCCTAGAAATTCCATGAGATTAGCCGCATTATACTTTGGATGATCCCTCAGAGGGGATCATCCTAATTTGGTTGAGATTTTGCAGCTTGGAGGAGCCTTCTTCTTCATTATCCTTCTTCCTCTTAGCCCTTCTTGGACCTGATGTTGATGATTGGGTATTCTCCTGTTCTACCCTTGTTCTTGACTTGGATCCTTGTTGTCTTGTGATTCTTGTGAAGGTTCTTCTTGTCTTGGATGGTGCTGAGCTTGAGCCTCTTGAGCCTCCTTCTAAGTCTCCTGGCACTCTTTGGTGTTCTACTTAAGGTTCTGCTGCCAAGGTGATTGTTATATGTTGAGTCTGGTTATCTTCTTCCTTATTATGAGCTTGTCTGGTTCCTTCCCTTGCTGCTTGAATGGCTGCACTCATCAGCTTTTCAACTTGTAAAGCTCATNCTCATCAGCTTTTCAACTTGTAAAGCTCATTCTACATCTCCTTTGGTAGCTTCATTTAAGGAGAAATCAAAGATGTGCCCTTTGCCTTTGTCCACATCCTTTGTAATATTCATTGGAGGAGACATTTGTAATGAACTTCTTTTTAGCAGAGGATTTTGCTCTGCTTCAGCCACTGAGAGCTTAATCCTTTCCTCTCTAATCCTTCTTTCCGGACCATCAACTGCTAGAAGGTATTGTCTCATGTTGTCCAGAACTTCCTGGTCAATTCTCATCCTTCCAGATAAAGGATCAAACCCAACTTGATCCTCATTTAGTACTCCATGTAAGGGATCTGATTCTTGTAAGTAAGTCTTAATCTTCCCTTGATCAACTTTGACCCGATTTTTTGGCTTTGATGATGATTCAGACTGATCCTCTATAACAAAGGGACATGATTCTTTTGGGTGGGTTATCCTTTGACAATGATAGCATCTTCTCTTAACTTTTTCAAAATCAAACAGAGCAGTAAAGACCTTCCCAGTTGGTGTCTGAAATTTCTTTTCTCTTTTTAAGGGGTTATTGATGTTGAACTTGATGAGAACTCTTACAAAGTCCCTTGTCTGTGGTTGAGAATGATCAAAAGCTACGTCCTTCACCTCCCCTAGTGCATCCCCAACATGGATAATGGTAGCCGTAGTTAAGTTGTTGACTGGTATATTACAGATTCGTACCCAAACTAGTATGAACTGGTGGTAGTCCACTGGAGGAACTTCAACCCACTTCTCCAGTAAGATAGACCAATTATTATAGGTCCACACTCCTTCCTCAAGCACTCTATCCAAGTCTAACTGATGTTGGAAAATAAATTGAAACTTTTCTTGAGACAAAGCTATTCCTCTGACCTTGCCTTCTGTTGGGCCTGGGCTTAGCAGCCCCTAAAAGTCAAACTATGACTAGGCCCAAGTACA